>SJOL01007330.1:279940-290330 GCA_004794785.1 Opisthorchis felineus
CTGTATGTGTGCAATTACTGGTTGTGCGTAGGCCTGGATACTGCCAGAACGCCCAGAGCCTGACAACAGGGCAATTACGGACCCCGGTTAAAGCCTTTGACTCAGAAGGCAGACCGCATGGCACTAGCATTTTGTGGGAAAAAAAACAAGCCGGCACACATGTTCCAATCCAAAATATGCAGGACCATAACACTGTGCTAGCCAGACCCCTAACCACAGACTCGGCTGGTGTGGGGGGCTCTGCCTGTCACCTTTCCCGTAGTGACCCGGTGGAACCTTTCCACCGGCAGCTAAAAGCTTCTCTGCATTCGCCCAGAACCACTTCCTCAAGGACAGACTCTCCAGCTTCATATCTCTGGGGCATGCGGACCAAGTAGCCCACTCCGGAAGGCTTATATGCTTCTCAAAACGACTTCGGGTACCTCAGCTAACACGGAAGCATTCTCTAGCTAGGTATGTTTGACTGCAAGTTAGCTAGACCCCGTCCGTTTTATACATAATACTCTACTCTGGAACCGTTCGCTTTGACAGCATCTGGTGCCTGTTGTTGTCAAACGTGTCTGTGCATAATGAAGTTAGAGCGGACCCTGGAAATTCTAGCACGTCCTTCGTTAGCGGCTAAGTCATTCTGGAGTCCGGCGCAAACGGAATGGGTTCATCTCTTTTCGTCCTACAGCAGACTATAAATGAATGACGGGCCATTCTGAAACTCGTGTTAGTTGCTTTAAAGATAACACTGAATTTAATCCCTGGTGTGCTTTTCATTACTTTGCAGACTACGGACGTGAAAATCGTCAGGCTGTAGTTTGCTGGCCGCCCCTGAGAGCTCGCATTCACTTGGGAAGTGGCTTAAATATGAACGTTGCCATTTGCTTTAGGAAGCGATGGGGTTCATCTGGGCCCGGAGCATGTCGATCACCTAAGAAGAACGAACGCCTCAACGAGTTCCGACACGATATAGAAAGCGTCTAATGTGCTCTCTAATTCCCGCTACACTCCTTCTCCCACACTATCCTCCCTGGTGAAAACCAAAGGATAGTGCCGCTGGACTGCCTTCGGTACCGGTTGTTTTCCTTCCAACACGTCGCACAACAAGATGCAAGTCGTCCCGAATCACCTAGCATCACGTCAATTAGACGAATTCGTCCCTAAATTCCTACGCGCAAATGAATTTTTACCCTTGCTGGTCAAAATATTGACCATTAGGAAGCGAGCAATCAAACTGTCCCTCAAGCCCCATCAAGAACTTTTTCATTTGATCCTATGGACAAGGCCATTGATGTGGATACCTTTCTTTGCCTCTGTTTAAGACTGTCTAAACCTAACACGTGCTTTAATTCATCATACTTGCCAACGATTGAATGGGTGTTGTGAACCGCGAAACGTTCCCTCCTTTTTTCGGCGCTTCGAGTGGGCACGCAAGCATTCACCCAGGGACACTGTGAAATTAACGAAAAAATACGCCGTGGAACGAACTCACAACAGTTTCTCCTAATAAGGTGTGCTCTTTTTAACGTATTCGAAGTTACCAGGCGTTATATTACATAACTTAACCAGTAACATTCAAATCGTTTTGAAAGCGACATCGGGCACTATGCTAAAACTGACCTGAGCCAAAATCTACAAACAGGGATGCATGAAGCAGCCCCTGGATTGAATAGAATGCCACTTGCAAACGGCTGACGCTGAAGGACACCCGGAACGTTCACCCTGGAACGCAATCGTTCCGCGGCCATTGTGAGGTTTAATTTTGCGGAATACCTGAAATCTCGGATTTTCAGTATCAATACACCTAAAATGGATGTCAACACTGCGGGCAGTGGCTACTGGACACGCATCGTACGGGAGGGACCCGACGAACATCCTTGTCGTGCATCATGAGCAAAAACTCAGAACATACGTGATATACTACTCTTAGAAGCATCTATGGGTAGTCTATTACGTCTATTCAACGTGTCACGATGTCTCGAATATCGCGTCAACTGAAACGTGAGGGAGTCTGGTGAGTCTCCCGTCAAAGCCGAATGAGTATGCATATAAGTGCATAAGGTGAAGTTCAGAACAGCTTTCGTGAATCAGCGTGAACTGCGGCGTGGAATGATACCAGCTTGTCTGCCAAGGGTCGAGTTTACGATGTTGCGGTGTGATTCAGATTTTTATATGGGCCAAATACCTGACAAATGAACGCTGCGGATTAAAAACAAATGTTCATTTTTGGATCACCGATGTATTTAGTGCACTTTATGAGTCTGGTTGGAACACCCAGTAAGTAATGCTGAAATATGTCGAATGGTTTTACGAAAAATAACTCGCCCACAATAGATGAGCTGATCACACTCAATAGGATGGTTTAGCCACATGCCCTGTATGGCGTTTGGACGAATTTCTTGAAGAGCCCTTTTTGCAAAACCACGGGAGTGGTGGAAACGAGTAACAGTATTTCAAGAAATTGACTGGCAACAAACTATGAAAGCCGTTAGCAGCAAACCTAGCTGTGCCAATTATTATCGTCTCCCTGAATGAGCACTCCAAAATGAGACGCATTAATGGTTAGGGACATTGTCAGACATGGCATAGTCGCGAGCTCTGTGGTGCGCGTTTATCCAGGCTGTCGCCATCCCGAGGGGCACGGCCCGGAGTTGTCGTATGACGGTTGTTAACGTAGATATGGACTCTGTGCTGTAGATTTCCTTCTCCCACAGCTTTTCGCACCTCAATATCAGGGCACTGGACTAAACGGATTCTTGCGGCAGCCTTATTGGGTTATCAATGCGCGCAAAGTGGAAAACACTTTAGTTAGTTCATTTATCTTTCAGCTATCAGCATATTACTGTAACTTATCATCATTTTCCCAGCCACTATTACTGGTGATTGAAACAAGGATTTAAAGTACTGGGTTACCCTGTTCTTTGAAATTTCTACAATTGTGATGTTAATGCCAGCTTGCAGCCTATTAGAAGGCAAACTGGCGGAATTTAAGGAGGAGCTGCTTCCTCAATAATATTTCGATCGCGTCTAGGTGGGATCTCGTTCAAGGCGAGGTTTCAAGTAGAACATTCCGCGATGGTCAGGAGTTCCCATCACAGCTTTTCTGCGATGTCCATCCGTTTAAGCAGAACTGGTGCTTGAATACCTGGCGTCTGCAAGGCGTCGGCTGCAGCAAGATGGTAGTGAGCGCTAAAATGTCCAGGATATTATCCAGCGGATCTATTTGGTGCAGATTAGGACTGTGTGATATCTCCCATTAATCTGAGCTTTGACTGCAAATAGATGGAGTTGCGCAAAGGTACATAACCATCGGCGCGCACGATTGTCCTGCATGTTCGACGTATTGTTGCTTGGTGGGCCACTGATACATCGACGGAATTACGTTTGGAGTTTCGTAACTCATCCAAGAAATGTTTTAATGCAATCGAGTTTTGAAAGATTTTCAAGATCGTGCCTTCTAGTTCGGGCTATCAAATTGTCGTCCATATATGCGTGAGGGTTGGTGCTCGTGAGACCCTGTGAATCAGTTGTCAATCATGTCGGTGACTTGCAAGCATATGTGTAGACCCTCGCTAACTGCTTTTCAGCCGCTCTTGGAAACTTTCGCAGCCGAAACTCTCCATAGATTTACAGTCAAGCGTCGGAAGTGATTTTGGTTATCCGTCACGTTTTAGTAATAAAGTCCATCAGTGTTTGAGTTGTTGCATGCCGTCGTGAAAATCAATTTGCTCGTCCAATTCAACTCCAGGGTGTTTGAAGGCCATCAAAGCCTTTCGAAGGGGTCTCTTTCTACATAAACTGTGCGGACAATCAAAAGTTACTTGGCTGCAAAGCTGCCAGCCGTACGCATGTGCGTTGCTAATTTAATACCCGACTTGTCCTCACTGACGGTGTGCACCCACGAAACAAAACTTGAAATGGATGAATACTTTCTGTCTTATTTCTGTTATACCGAACATAAAGGTCTCTGAAACTCATATAAGGGTGTCCAAATCCTTCCGCGTTTAAGTAAACATCAGACAGGAGGATCATTCATTGTAATTTAGAGGTTTTCGATACCGCGTGTGCAGTTTCCTACTCTGATGATGTCGATAGCTCTGCATCTCGTTTCCTGCACATTTTCGGAATATTAATTATGTTGGCATGGTCGCAAAAATTGCGGTGGGTTGGCGGGATAGGCTAAGACAGGACTGCAATATACATATCACATCATACATAAAGTTGAAAATACGACCACCTGTGATTATTGTCCGATGGCAGGCTATCAGAAGGCTGCCGTGCTGGTCAAAACGGGGTTTATGGGGCTGTAAAACAAACAGAACACTTTTGACTGTTTTCTCGACTTCGCAAACTATTCCCCAACCAACGTACTGCTAATTTGAAATAGTTATCCTGGACTAACTAATAACGTGGCAACCCCATTAAATTGGATTTTTTCTGGTGGCACGCCCGCCAATTTCCTGTTGCATTTGCAGTTTAGCGTTCAAGATATTGGTAGGGAAAAAAATTGGTTTGCTAAATTATGTGTTTGTACATTCGTCCACAGACATGGAAATAACTTCGTACTAGTGTTCAGATTAATGATTAGGAGAGCTAGGCAAATATGAGGAGCAGAAAAGAAGCTAGAAAGTTTTTTTGAGTTTATAACTTCTATGGACTTATTATCGCTATACTGGCGAGGTATGTCAGTCCAATATTTGCTAACGGAATGAATAACTACGAAGAACGTAGCGCCGTAAAATTGTGCATATAAAGAGAGGAAACTCGCTGATATTTAAACGGCCGATCCAAGTTTCTCAAAATGTGCGAGGATGAAACAAATATTTTTACGTCAGTGTCTTGCAATATTATGGAAAATAGGTAGTTCGGATGTGCTGGTTGGTTCTTGGTCTGTTCGCCGAAATTGGAAGTTGGATTACAAACGTTTCATCAACAATCGAAGTGGCATCGTCATTGCTGGGTTTAGTGGGTTAATTCCTTGTATTCTGCCTGTGCTTGTATAGTTTCTATTGTCTCTGAAGCGACTGGTTGGTCCCGGGGCGGTCTTCGCGCAGTTTGATTGGTCATCTGAGAATTGGAGTTGCATTGTGGTCTCACTCCCTTGTACCTGGTCATTTCGTTGGGCGCATTCAATTCGACTGTTCGGTTCCTCTGTAGTGATTGGGCCGTTTCCTTCTTGATTTGTGGTCTGAATTTGCTCACTTGATTTGCAGATTCAGTGGCCTTCTTTTTTAAGTATTTTGTTCACTGGTTTTTCACTCATCCGTTGATTGTCGTTGGGTATCTTCATTTCCCATGTAAATCAGAGCCCCGTGATGGTTTAGTTCTTTTGCTCGTAGCGGCTGAGATTTTGGGTTGATGCTGGTGTGTCTGTTGATCGACTTTTGTGTGCAGTATTACGCCATGGCAAACTCTCGCTTCCGTCTGTTTCCTGCGTGAGCAAGTATTTGAACATTGCCCAATTGAACTTGTGTCCTTCTCTGTCCTCGTGGATTGAGACAAGTGACATTGGGTCATGTCTTCTGCTGACGAGCTTGTGTTGTTGTATTATGGTAGCAAGTTTTGTTCCAGTCTGGCCGACATTTTGTTTGTCACAGTCGTGACGCTGAAGTTTGTAGACCACGTTCCTCTTCTTTATTGCATCCAACCTTCCTTTTGCTTTCCGGAGAGTTTCTATTAACATGTTTGTAGGCTTAAACGAAACGATTATTCCCTGTTGCCGTGAATATCATGCAGTCATCGCAACGTTTCTGATATACGGCAGCGTAATCTTTCTCTGTTCTGGTTGTGTTGGCAAATCATAGGAAAATCCTCGGGTGGCTGCTATTTCGGAATGTGCCATAAAGTCTTCGCTCTTCTTTCTTCTTCGCCTCTGTTGTGTTGCAATGCGTCCCGATCCGCTTGAATAGGCTTCGAACACAGCTTCGTTTGTGGCATTTTGGATGGTTGCTGTAATGGTTCAGAATCTGATCTGTATGCGTTCATTTCCAGTATACTTCAGTTTGCAGTTGTCCTATTGACGGGCACATCTAGGAGTGCTTATTTGTTGTTCTCCTACGTTTCCATTGTGTAGTAGGTGTCTGGACACACGTTGTTCATCAGTTTATTTTTTCGTGTCAGTTCATTTTTGTTTACAATGGCAAATGTGTCGTCCATATATCGTACCCATGTTTCCGGTTTGATGTCTGGTAGCATGGTCCGCTCTAGTTTTTGCATCGCAATTTCTTCGATGAATCCAGAGAATGATGATCTCTCTCTCATTTGATTTGTTCATAATATTCTCCATTGAACTGGAAGTAAGTTGTCCAGCACAGATCTAGTAGTTTGCATTTTTCATCCCTTCCGAACGTTCCGCTGATGTTTTCGTGGTTGTCCAGGAGTTCAGCAACCGTCATCCTTGCTGCATTTAAATCAACCGATGTGAAAAGTGAGGTTGCGTCCAAGGACACCATTATTTCGCCTTCTTCGATTTTCACGTTCTTCAGTCTCTACAGAAATTGTACTGCATTACTGATTGAATAATGGGACCCATTGGTGAGATATTTCAGCCGCTTCCAATATTCTTTCGAAAAGTTGTATTTGGGTTTTTCCGGTAGCGAGACAATTTGGAGTAATAGTACCGCTTCTTTGTGAAACCTTGAAAGTCCGTAGAATCGGGCAACTTCTGAGTCGCCAAGCTTCGTTCTTTATGGGAACGCGCTTTACTCGCTGACACAACCACATACTGCCGTCTTCAGAACGACCTAACCACAAATCTCGCGAGCACGATATATACAATCCTGAAGAAACTCAAGGATCTTCACAAAATTACAGAGTAAAATTAATAGAGAACGAAGCCTGGTGTCTCAGAAGCTGCCCAATTCTACGGACTATTAAAGTTTCACAAAGATACGGTACTATTACTTCCAATTTTCTCGCTACCAGAAACAATCCCATACATTATTCCAATGGAATTATGGAAGCGGCTGAAGCTCCTTACCAATGGGTCCCATTATTCAATCAACAATGTAGTACCATTTCTGTAGAAACTTAAAAAGTGAAAATCGAAGGCATTTTATTATGCTGACCTGGGCTGAAGCACACATTCCCAGCACAGTGTGTGATACATAGTGCAGTTCAGGTATGTATTGTATTTCTTGAAGCCCACTAAGTAGTAGGCACCCAGCTACAGGAAATGTTGCAATCGGCATTGAAGACGGCGTTGTGTAAACACGGCTCTACGAGATTCTCGCCGCTGAAGTACTCCCTTTATGGAGTAGTATTGCTCCCAGTTTCTCCGCCTCCTGTCTCATAGTGATATCTCGATAACCTAACTTAGATCTCTCTCTCGTTTCCCGGGGCTTGAATAGCTCAATGCACACTGCATACCAAGAAGACCGTAAGGTTTTCGGAAGGACATATGTACTTATCAAAACGCCCAGTAAAATTCAGCTTTTCATCCTGTCCAAGTTGAACCTGCTACTCTTCCCCTCCGAGGTGGATGGACGCGTGCCAACTAGTTGATTAGGCACCGTGAATCCCTAGCCGCATGGCAGTCGTGTGCACCAGCTAGGTTCGTTCAGCAGTCCGGTATGGTCGACGTAGGTTTCATGTCGCTAGCTGATTAGGCATCATGGCCCCAGCGCATCAGAAAACTCGACCTACGTGCAGAGGTCATTACCATCTGCAGCCTTACGTTCTTGATAGTTAGTACAAGTTTTCCGAATATAATGAGTGTGTGCACAGCGGTGATTACGCGGAAAAGCTATTCCCTGGGGTCCGGAAACATATGATTCGGCATCCGTCTAGTCGAGCTTTAGGTACAAGGCCAAATTTAGTCACAGGAGTGACACTCTGTCGTATTTTGCATCGATGAGTAGAATGTGGGCTTCATAAATTGACAGCTGTAAGAATACCTGCAACTTTCGCCCATTGTGAGCTATTCACGTTTTACCGCAGGTCACGATATTGTATTAGTCTTATACACTCGAAGTAACTGATGACCTTGAAGATTAACTCGCTTAAACAAATCATCCATACAGAAAATTTGTATGTAAACCCATTTGACAAAAAACATTTTTAACTATGCAGCGGTAAGTTGAAAACATCGTCGTCTTCGAGAAATCGATTCCATTTGGCGAGTACCGATCGGCACGAGACTCAATCGGAACAGCTAATTGCCTTCTAGCTACTGATCACTAAGTATGTTTTGTTGCTGCATCTAGTGGAAGTTTTGTTTAGAGCCATCCATTTTTGGGTGATGAGTGCCACCATCCACAAAGGTGCGGATATACTTGCAATATGCCTCTGACTAGTTGCAGGTAGTCGGCTTGCAGATCCAATAAAGAGGAAGCGTCTTGGTTATTTGGAAGAGGAGAAGGAGGCAGGTCCAGTGGTGTGAGAAATCTAGTTTTTGAAGGGTTGATGGACTAGATTAGAGTTTGAATATCTGTACAAGGATGAATAATTATTGCTCACTTTTGTTCCTCTATTGTTTTTCCCAACATTGTTTGTTCTCTGATTTTCTCACGCTCTCGTTTATCACAATCGTAAGTGTATCAAAGCAGAAGAAATATTAAGGTAAAAAGAGGAGTCTTAAGACGGCGTAACATCAGTAAACTGAAAGAGGTTAGCTTTGATGGACTCGTCATACGAAGTTCATTATGGCACTACCACAATGTGTCAACATAAATTAGTACGGTTTTCCAATGTAGTTTGTTCGTCTCTTGGAAGCTTAGAGAGGCGTCGTTTGAGCATACGCCTGAATGTTAAAGCTTTCCGCTACCCCGCTTAATAAATTTACTCCGTGACAGAGTAGGCCACTCCCTTCATGCTCTAACGTCAGACAGCGGCCCCAGTATTGAATGGTTGGCACGGGGTGAGTAAATGACTGCATGGGCGTGGGAATTTGCGGGCTAGTATTGTGGAATCATGTACTCCAGGCTGATTAGGAATAAAAATTTGATGAATCCTCTATCTACGAGACTTTGAGCATTGCTTAGTTAAATTCTTCATGACGATGTCTTGTGTATGAATTTGAGTACAGGCATCTTTCCAACGAAGCAATCAGGAACCTGTACAATAACTACGTCCAACGAAGTTAAAAACCCAGTGCAAATTAACCGGAGGCTTTTTACTCAGACCACCCAAGGATTGATCGGATAAAGCAAAACGGACAAAGAGCATGACGATCTTTCTGATGTTTTCGGGGCCCAGATCAAAGATAATGTAAGCACCTAAATTGTGTTCTCCATCAGTGTTACTAATGGGTTAGCTGGTGGGAGTGTGGATGTTTGGAAACTTGTGCCGTATGTAGCCAACCCAATGTAGGGTTCTTTAAGAGTGTGCTTTCGTAATCTCTTCGCGGGGAAACGGTTTAAAAAGCAGGGACTATTTTGTTTGCCAGGGGCGACTGGTTTAAATTGAGGATAGCATTCTCAAAACAGGAAGCAGGTTATGCTTCCCATCCCAATTTGGAGCAGATCAAATTGCTTTGGTTATCGATATGCACCACCTATGCCAGCAAACTAAACACGGCCAAATTGTTCACGTCTGTTTCTCGTACTGCATTTGTAGATGTCGGATGAAAGTTGTGGCGCAATCTGTGGTCGCATTTAAGAAGGTCTAGTGTGAGGACAGCTTTGTAATTGACGGATCTCTTATGGGCAGTCCACCCCTCCAAAACATGCGGGAGTTTGATGGCTCAAGAGCACCGCATTCCGACGAATGTTATTTGGATCCCTTTGACAGACTGTCGAGAACTTTCGTGGCACGGCTCACTGTTACTTATGAGAATACGAAGGTTTGGTTCCGGAAGTTCCACCTCCCCACATGCCTTCAGATCTTCTCCGAGACTACTTTCGCAGACTGCTGGAAATACCAGAACATCCGGGTTTGTTTTGATTACGCTTAGGTCCATATGCTAATCACAGCTTAATTTGGACAGCGCAAAGCAGCATCGAGCTTTTCGGTTCAGCACTTCGCATATGCTGAACCAATGTTAATCTTCGCCATATACTCTCCCTGCAACCTGTTCACCATGTTTATATTTATAAATTGGAAACGCCTCGAAGACCTATGATATTTATACATGGCCTGAAAAGAGCGGACAGATAGGACCTTTTCTGTATGCCGCTTAGACAACTGAGTGCCGACAAGGTCACCCTGACTGGCTACACTGTGGATAGGAACAAAAAACAGAATAAATAGGCTTTTAGCCGTAGCATGACGGAGTCCTTTCCTAATCGTTTACCCAAGATGGCGTCCGCATCCAGTGGTTTAAGTTGCTAAAAATAACTAAACCCTTTGGATAAAGAAACAACGGCGGAACTTCCACCACTATATGGATTGCACATCGAGGTGAGCATATACATATATATATATATATATATTTATATATATATATATATATATATACATGCTA
>SJOL01007330.1:290399-346915 GCA_004794785.1 Opisthorchis felineus
CTCTGACTTCATTTAGCCGCTATTTCTTGCACTGTTTTCAGCCAAGCCCAAAGAGGGTCGAATGGACCCCAAAAGCACCCAAGCTCGCCTCAGTGTCTTCCTTACCCTTCTGGCAAGTCATACCTTGTCAAGTAGATGGTTTGCATCATTCTGAATTTGGCAAGCTGAACAATGCTGGTCTCAAGAAGCGATGTTTCGGCATGCTTAGCACACGTTCCAGCCGGCGAAGCTTAAGATGCCGGATGTTTTAGTCAACCGAATTATCTGATGCCCATTTACTAATTACTTCTTCAGGAGTTCTTTGACGCCATGACACCAACGATGATTCTGAAACCTCGGTGGTCAAAAACCATAAGAAGTCTTACATTATCTGTCCACAGTGACCATGTCCTACCATCACACAACAATGCACCCCTTTCTGTGGCCACTAGTAAACCGAATCACAAAAGGTGATTCTGGTCTCTAAAAGTTTCAATGAGTTCAGGGATAATGCATCCACAGTGGTATGTAAAATTCTTCGCAACCTTCAGTGCTTTCCTACAATCGTGAGGGACACGTTCAGAGACTGCACTTTCCGAAGGATGGCCTTTAACCCTGGAGACCGAAGGCTATTAATATGTCACTTTGGCTATAGACTCTACAATGAAGCTCCAAATTGAACCCTTCGCTCACCAGGCATTTAAAGGAAAGTAGCACGTTGTGTGATTTGATATTTTTCAAATCCTTGGTGACTACTCGGTTGCACAGTCCCGTGACAGTCTCATAAAATGGGGCAGTAATAACTGAAGCCAATCTAACTAAGCTCTTCGGATACTAAGCATACATTTTTCGAAGTTTGTTAGGAATGCTGGGGAATTGCCAGTCATTTTATTTTGAGGCACAAGATCTACAAGTGCAGTTAATTCCACCAACTCAAACGCTCCACCAAAGGCTTATCGCCGTCCATCTTTAACCAAATGGGGGAAGGGTCTAGAGGAAATCTAAACATTCTGTAGGATATATTCTCTTAGATGGATAAAGCTTGATTTTAATTAATTAAAGTAAACTATGTCACATTTTTTTCGACTTGGGCATTCCAAGTGTCCAGCATACCAGACATTTTCAACTGCTAGGAAGTCTAATTTGTGCTACATTCTAACGAAGAATGTCAGTTGTGTATCCAAAATGAAATGACACTAGCTTGAAATTAGCTAGGACTCCGGGACACTCAGCAAAGCTAACCCATATGCCAACGTCCAGAACTGTCAACAAATTTTCTTCGGATGTCAGTCGTGTTTGGGTCAAGATGGTGATGAACCATTGCGTTATGCGCCAAATCGGCGGACGGATATTGCAAACTGATGGTTAAGTTAAGTTTGCTTCTTTCACATCAGCTCAGTCTAATAGCAATTTCAAACGGAATTTGCAGTTTATACCCTGAAAACTTTTTCAGTGGGGTGTTTCCATGGAATGTTTTCCTAGCCTCGTAAGGTATTTTGACTGGCAAACATTTTCAAGCTACCCAGATCCTCAAATTGATGGGTTGTTGCCACTATTTTTATTGTAACTATATTAATTTGTGCTGAAAATCACGGCACTGTTGAATTCTAGGTTGATGGCCATTCCTTGAGCTGGCCGAATTGCCTATGATTCCTCTGGTGCCTAGCAATTGAGGAAGCATTCCTCATGGACCAAAACAGACAAAAATACAAACTGAGGGCTCTTGAAAAATCACAAGTGCACTTATGTTTTCAGTGGGAAAGTTCAACCCGCCTACAAAGAATCGGGCTGATATGCAAAACGTTGCCTGTCCTTCACGGATCTGACCTCCCTTGTAGAATATTTTTTTCTTGCACACCAATGCGCAATATGCGAATTCAGAGACCCTGACCTTGAAACAGTTCTTCCGATAAAATGCTGAACTGTAATGTAATTGAAACAACACTGCATCTTCTAACACGCGTTTATCGTATAAACTAATGTGAGTGTATCTCGCTCTATTACGGGAACCTCCGATGAGCCACCGCGAGCCTCAGACGGGAGGTTAGATTCCGCTTATGCATTCCATTAACTGACCTTGAGATATTTTTCACATTGCTTGATTTGTGCCTGCCGTTTTTCAACTCAAAACACGCATGTTTTTGCCACCTTTCGGTCGTCTCTCCTGCGTCATCCAATCTTTGCGAACGTGTGCTGTGTGTGTCTTGTGGTTTCAATAATACCAACACCCAAATCTGCTCATTTCAATACCGGTGTGTGCCGTCAGTACATCCGTGTAAACGTCAAGGGCCGCTTATTTCCCCACTACTGACGCTACAGAACCCATAGGTCTACGGTTGTGACATATCACGTGGAAGAACAAGGGAACTGGAAAATTTTCCGAAATTACAAACCCCTTTCCGGCTTCTTCTTCTGAAGTTTCTCCGCTCGCTTACAGAGCGATTTACAAGAAAAACCTTTTGCCCTGAAAACGCCGCAAACAGATGAGCCAATAGGAAGATGGCATTCTCAAAATTCGGACTATTTTTCGTGAAACGGACTATTCAAGCCAATCGGTCGAGTTTGCCTGGTAGGTAATATGAAAACGAACTTCTGACCAATCCTATTTGCATTTTCGAATGAGCAAAGTGTTATGAAGGCTTATGTACATTCACAGGTCTCACGTTTACACAAGTTGTGCCCTTCCCAAATCTGTTTTTACGCAAGCCTACCCTATGGTTGGAAAGTATCTGACCCTGTTACTTCTACACTGGTATTGTATGAGTTTACACGCTGCATTGATCAGGTACGTATTACAAATAGTTATAACGAGGAATTGCAAGGAACGAAACTTTGAATGACACAGGAGAAATAAAGCTCGAACGTCAGAAAAGGGTTGCATACTCACACATGCTTAAGCTGCACCCTGAAGTACTTATCAGTTTTGATCGATGTATATGTTCAGGGACATTTGTACATTGACATAGCGGTCGGAATGCCACGTCAACACCTAAGTCTTCAAGTAGACACTTCTCTCGGCACTTCGTTAATTATCGCAAAAGAAAGCTTCTACAAAAAGCAATTCATCAACTATAAGGTTGAGGCCTCAAAAACCCGGCAAGTGGGTGAACAGGCCTGCAGTGCCATCGGGAGTCAACGATTCGAAGGACGGAAAGTTTCTGACGTGCTCTTGGTATGTAAATGTTTCAACTAGAACTAATCCAATGCAGATAGGCGAGTATGACCTATTGAATTTCAACTTTCAAATGATTGAAACCATGAAATCGCAAGCAACATTTCTCAGATGGTTTTCTGGAAAACTGGGACTGGCTCCTGTTTCTGCCGTCACCACAGAGAACTTTGCTCAGTCTCTTCTAAAATTATTTCCATATGAACCTGTGTTCACTTTTTGGTTTCGCCCGTAAGTTCTTCATTTTATGAATGTTTTCTAGTCAGAGACGAATACGAATGCAAATCAAGGCATCTAATTTGATTTGATCTGTGCGCTTAGTTCATTGGACAAATAGCTGTTGTGAGTGTAGCTCAGCTCGTAACTATAAGCTTTGCAACGGACGGTTGTAAATCGTCGTAATAAAAGTTTCTCTAGTCCGCCAGCCCTCTTGTACGGAAATCTTAAAGAATTTACTACGTCAATTTTTCTAAGAATTTACTGCCTTAATCAGAACAGTCCATGGACAACTGACTTTATCAATTTGGAAGTTCGTCAAAAATCGTTCCCTTTTACTTGGCTGCTCTTAATAGTGATAAATTTAGGTGGACATATGGCTGAGAAATTTAACTTAACATTCAGAGGTTTTTCTTACATTGCACGAGAGTATACTTTCCGAGATAGTTCGAACGCCTTCTTACCTTGATGTTGATTAGGTCAAAAAATTCATACTTTATGAGCGCTAATTACCGTTTGAGCAGCCCTACATAGTACGACTACAAAGTAGAATCTAAAGAAAACAGTAGACAGACTGCAAGAAGTTTTTTCACAAAACACTCGGACAAGCGAGGGGATTATCTGAGCTTTTTGTTCATTGGTCGCAATGGAAAGCAAGTAGCATTGTTCGTCCTGCGAGAAGATATGGTAATTTGTCAATGAAAACAATCTATGAAGAAAAGCCTTTTATCCTCATCGGGAATCACAGACAGTCTGGTAAAATCCCAGTCGAGAGTTTCGAGCCCGCGACCTATGTGCTAAGAGTTTGAACACTTATCCATTCGGCCACGTGCGGCGTTTGTGTAATGAGCATAAGCTTTGAGCGCGAATGTGCTGGTATTATAATACAGGAGAATAGGTTCCACTTGCGATGTTCATCAACAGAGTAACGAAGCCCACGGTCCGAAAATAAATGTTGTCAGTTTTCCTGTTGGAAGCGAATTTCCGATAAGTATAGGATAGTTAATTTTACTAATCATATTTGTAAGATCCTAGTATGCAGTATTGCAAAACCACTAAGGCAACATTGGATGTGACTCTTTGATAGATTTCTGCGCTCAGCGGTGAGGATCTTACATGCGGCCGTTGCATTTTTAGGTGTGATTACACAGTAGAGTCGCCGTTGACACACGTGGACAGCATTTCCGTCAGTTGCTTCCAATATCTGGCTAATAAACGACTGTTGGCGCAAGCAGCCTTTCCAAATAACGGCACTTTTACAAGCTTTATAATTAACCTGATGTAGATTTCTACGCGGTGAATATTTTTATCGTGATGATGAGGACAAATACAGTTATCATTTAAACTGCGATGAGAGCCTTATACCTGTCGACTAGCCACGGGGAGAAATGTCTTTCCGCCTCACCGCAAGTGTTTACAAGGGCTAAGCTCCTTCAAGATGAGAACTTGTCCAGGACCTAAAAGTTTCCACACGTTCGTGCATGGAAGCAGAAACGCTATACCCCGTTTAAATGTGAGCTTATCACACTACTTACCAGCCACTCGTGCCTAAACCAATTAGTTCCCAGCAACAAAAAGGAGGGTTTCTGGCTCGAATCTGTTTGGATTGGCATGCACACTGATTCTGAAACCCAAAGAGGATGAAATAGTTGTCTGGTACTTTTAGGATTTTCAGCACAAACTGGTTTTACTTACAGCACAAATTTCACCGCATGACCAACAGCTTTAGATCTTCGTTAAAGAAGTTGCAATATAATCACAGATACTCGGCCCAAACTCGAATCGCCCACATGGCTCTTCACTTTACTCAGTGTGACTAATTCGCAGGTATTCAAGAAAATAAAATCCAAGGACCTGACACCTTAAAGGAATAAATAGCCCTTCCATAGGAAATCTCGGCGAGTTTTGGTGGGCGATGCGTATTGTTCAAGGATGCATGAGGTCAGAAAATATTTGGTAGGGGTTCCACAGGACTGGTTTATTATCCGACTGATTACCAGCAATTCCTCGAACCCCAGCCATATCACAACATTCATTGTGAGAATTCTATGATCACAATCTACAATACATGGGCGGAATCTGACCATTTCGAGCCTGACAAAGTTTAGCCGAATGCAAACTGGTGGTGCATGAGACACTACTGATCGCGAAGCGTGCGCCGTAAGAATACGCTCATGGATTTTTTCAGTGTCATGAACATCCACGTGGCTTCTACATCTGACCCGGAGTAACATTACCAGATATGCCGCTAAGTCAAGGAGTGCAAAATCTAAAGGGAAAGTAAGAAATTACTGTCAGACAACCATTGCTACCCAGACGTGCATTCTTGTTGTGCTTCGGAAAGTTCCGCGGATCATGGAAACCAATGTATTATCCATGATAAACCGGAGGCCTTCCTAACCCGTAGTAACTTTAGAGAAACGGTGTACTATTGTTGGTGGAAATATAACCTTGTCTACGGGGGCAGGCTGGAATTTTAAAATAATGTAATTTTGAAAATAGAGCGCTACGAATTTTGTTTTACTGCTCATACATAGAATGATAACAGGAAAAATTGATTTGCAGTTTAAAGTTTATAAAAACTATTAATGTATCCGCAGGGATGAAGACGGAGTGTACAGAAACGGGATTTTCTCCTTTGGTGGAATTCATGATTACCGCTATGAAGGGCCGCTGGTATACCTTCCTTTGGTGTGGACTGGTAATCTATGGTTAATTCAAGCTACCAAGTGAGTTCAACCATGCTGACTGTGCTTTTCTCAGTTCCGTAGCACAATATTGATGGTCAAACAAATAAACAAGTTTAGGGGGACGGGGAATTTGTTTGAACGTTACTCCCACATGTACAAGCAAAAATTGTCTGCTTATTCCAATCTATTGAAAGGCCGTGCAGCCAATATCTAATAAACTGCCGAAATAGTTTTGAACGAATAAAATTTGATGGATTTTTGAATAGTTGGCGAACGTATGTGTGCTCCATGGTTCTTCCTTCACCGCATGTGTACTGCAACAAAGCTTCCTAGAATAAATCAACAATCGGTGCATGTCACAGGTGAATTTATGCAAGAAAATTGACCACCTAGATTTTTTCGACTGGTTTTTTCACGTACTTGTAGACTGTTGAGCAGGAGAGAAATAGTTACGACGTGCTGAAACAATAGAAGAAAACTTGATGTGCAGAGGGGTCGAAAATTTGAAATTTGAATTCAATTTCTGATAATTGCCCATCACATTTCGCCAGGTCAACAAACAATAAAATCACTTCTCATCAGTCAACATCCTATCCTTCCCTATCCTATCCTATCCTATCCTATCCAACATTACGACATTAAGAAAAGGGAATAATTAGGTCAAAGTGATTTGTAACGTCAATACCGATTGGAATTTTGTTGGTTCGTACCTTGAAAGCGTTACTTTTAGATGGATCAAGTTTGGATTAATATTCAATTCGTGAAAAATAATCCGCCTAATTCTAGACTACTTTGAGTGCATATAAACCTCACCATACGTTTTGAAATTTCAAAACCCGGTTGATCGGCTATGAAAAAAATTATTGAAGGAAAGAATTGTGTGTGATCAGGTGGACGTTGCCTGGTTTTCCCATCTTGATAATAAGCCTGCAAGCTTTTTAACGCTAACAGGGGAGACGGCATCATTATGGGGTTGAGTGGTTACCTCCTCTCCACCTTGCTTTTATTTGGTTTCTAAACAGCATCTTCGTTCAGTTGACGTGACTGGCTGTTTATTGCGCAGCTTCCTCGTAATGCTGTGGGTTCGTCTACAATTTTTGTAGCCTTGTGGTCAACATTTCTCTTCTACTCGCCTGAAAAGCGGTCCCGTTATTTGGTTGAATGTAGGCGTCCATGAACAAAAATTTGCAACTTAGAGACAATCAACGTTTATACTTCACCGTTCATGAAGATCGAGATCGACAGCAGCGGTGCACACATACTGGCTGAGGCGAAAATAAACATATATGAACCTGCAATACCACCAAGAACTCGCCGGCAGACCAATCAGCCACAAAGTGTAAAATAACCCAAAACTGCAAAACGCAAAGTTCCGCAAGAAACTGGAGGAGACATTGTAGAGGAAATGGGTAGATCTTAGCCGAAGCAATTATTCCGTCAAAGAACCGAGTGAAACACAGAATAGTCAAGGTAGAAATGCATGTAATTAGCCATTTAAACTCACTGGGATTGCCCAGCAAAAGAAAGTAGGCCACTCCAAGCTCGGTTATCGAATCGGCTAACCTACTCAGAGAAGATGTGATAACAGCCTTTATTCAGAACAAGCTATTCGAGCCTATGAATAAAACCCACTCAGAATAGAAATTTCCACATCAGCCAACCAAATTCAAGGGGGACAAACTACAGTGCAGCAGCAAGTGCAAACAGACTGTTAGGATAACAAAAAGATTAACTAATCACATCCAGTGAAACCAGCTACTGCTTGAAAACGGCACCAATTGACGCAGATAAGGGTAACGTACCCACTCAGTTGCGTCATTTTTATGTCTGTTTGGCAAGTGACGCAGTGCTTGCAAGCCAGTTGCCAAGCTGGATGAACCAATCACCGACCACGCAATCAAGCATTAATAAAAATCCTGAACTTCAAATTGTTCGAGACATTCCTGAACTAAAGAATGTTCCATCAATAGCAATACCACCCCGTTACTTGGCGTGTGCAGCCGCATTTTGGAGTCCAAATTTTCCTGAAAGCATTGACACTTCTGGGTGCCTGAAACTTATACCGATAGGCTTGAAGTACCAGAGACTGCCCGTAACTCTCTTGAGAAACAAACTAAAAACATCTGGCAACCTATGAGCAATACGTGTGCTCGTTGAGAATCAAGGGTTTATTTTCAATTATTAACTAACCGTAAGCCATTCAGTTGTTCTACCGTAGCAAGCAGCAAACTTAAACAAGCAGTGAACTCTGCTGAAAATGGAAGGTAAGGAATTATAAAAATTAAACCAAATAGAGGCAAAGCAACACAAATCAAGAACAAACGAGTTAACTGTCTTCCCACCTGACTAACATTTGTTGCTGTGTGTGTCAGTAAACAAATAATTTAAGCGTTAAACACAGCTCTCTAGGCCACAGGTGATCACCTCAAAATTGCTTTGCTCAACCAAGTGGTTAAACAGTACATCGTGGCGTGCCTCATTCTTGAAGAGATGCGTCGGGGCAGGTGTCTGCTGAAGGCTAGTAATGCATTGTTGAGTAAGCACATGTGTGCAAATTACATCCCTTTTTCTGTAAAAACCCATTTCTGAAATTCACTTTTGTGAAGTCGAGCAGTTTGTAATTTTTTTTTTGAAATAAGGAACAACTTGTCCAAAAGCTAACCAATGACCTGACACCCGCTTTAGCTCATCATATTTTAAAGTAATCACCATCATTATTGACAAAGAGACCATGCCGTTGCATGGGATTACTTGTAAGTGATAAGTGGGCTGCGCCACTACCACTCTATCCATAAGTGAACAGGAAAACGATTGGTGTTCCCAATCTGAGCTTTTCTTTCACAAGTCTAGCCCCAGGGCAAAGGTTCCTGGTGTAAGACCGCCACAAGTTTTTCAACCCGTGACCTTGAGGGAAGGAAGACTGCTAATCAGACCTCTACCAGTTGACCGACCTTGTATAAGAAGTCATCTGAGTCTTCCATGTACATTCCCCAGCATAACTCAATGGGTTATAGAGGTGTGGTCACACCGCCACGCTGCGGTAAGTATCAGTCTTTTGTGACAGATCACCAGTGCATTTGTTAAGGCTACTATGTATACTTCTGAAGTACCAGCGAAAAGAAACATCCCCAAAGTGAATTGAGTATCTTGGTGTTATAGAGTTGTTCATGAAGCAGCCGTATTACTCTATAGCCCGGAATTGATATTTTTGTGTCTATAGATAGGAGCGAAATATTTCTAGGAGAGAATCCACGTCAAGCTTATGCTTTCAACTTACCTACGTGGTTACATCCATATCTTTGGCCACACAGAACCAAAAACCGCAGAATTTGACGTGCGGCAATGTTGTACGATTTTCGGTGGACTGGCTGGATATGGGGTTACTTCTCGAATTGCGAAGGCCAGGACAATTTTTTCCAACCTGCTCCACCTACGGCACCGGCCTGGTTTGAGTTTGTTTACCAAGGACAGTGCACACTGAAGCGTTGCGCTGCACATTGCTTTACGGATCAGAAGTATGGCTTCTATGGTCAGCGTCTAACTATTGGTGTCTCTGAAGACTTGGATGACATCTGGTGGATGCATCGGATAAGCAATGCTGAGGTACGCAAGATGGTTTAAGGAAGAAGATTGAACTCTATTAGAAAAAATAAGCTGCCCATGCATCATAGGTTACTTCGCATGCCAGAGGACGGTCTGTCTTTCAGAGCTCATTTTGCCTAACCGAGCGTTGAGTAAAAGAAAAACTAACCAGTAAACTCATTCAGATTGGCAACGGTCATCTCCCTGGGTGCAGACCCAGAGGCACAACGCACAATTGGCTGTTAACACTGGCGGACATGGCTCAATCGCGCAATCAGCGGCACTTTTGCACCAAAGTTATCGTTTTAAAAGCACAGCGTCCCAATTTCCAGAAACAACTGATTATTCCATCGCCCAAAATGCTAGGCTATATTTCTCACACTCACCCACATACCTGTGACTGAATAGGCAGAGGCTGGGACCAACGCATCCCTGTTACATGGTTTATAGATAACAAGCTGACTGACTGACAGGCTGACTGAGCAATTGCTCGATTTACGGCAAACCCTGTTGAACCGTTCACCAACACAAGGCTTCCTGTATCTACTACATCGTTTTCAGTCTATTTTTGTGGTGCAAAATTAGACAGCAGAAAACTATCAGCCTACCTAACGCAGCTTTGCAGTTATGTGTGCGACAATGTAATCACATATTACTTCCTCGACCTAGAAACCTTGGGAGGGTTATTCAAAGGCGATGGCCTGGTATACCTTTGGGATGTACCAATGAAAAGCTTGCTTTCATTTTGAGCTGAGTAAATTCCACTGATTATGTTTCTGTTTGGTTTGTCCGTATGTTTGCGGTAGCTGGGTTAAGGGATATTGTTCATTGACGTTCAACGACTTGGCATACTTGTTGTAGAATTTCACTGGGACGTAACGTGATTTGTTGGCAAAATTGCAACATTCAATTCAACACCGCGGTTCCCTACTTCTATGGGCCTCAACAGCAAATTGACCAAATTCATCGGTTGATATCAGTGGATATTACTCAAAAGAGCAACGGGGACTATTTACTGGATTGCGCTCATATCCATCCTTATCCCTTATTGAGTATTCAATTTGACACGTTCCACGTTCACTGGAGAATGAATGAGCTCTGGGAAACGGTAGGTACATTTTCTGAGGAGGCTTATAGTCAGCTTCTAGTGGTTATTACTCGCGTTTGGTTTGTAAAGTTAAATGCACCTGCTAATGCTTAGGAGACATGATTTATTCCAGCTCACCTGTTTGATAAAATAAATCAAGCTGAACCAGCTAATATCGAGTGGGCTGAAATGCGGCACAGCATCTTACACCAAATGGTATCATCAGCTCAGTAGTAAGCTAAATGACACTGTAGTCTACACATGAAGATTCTGCTGCACATTATGCCGAGAGGAAGAAGTCTCTTGTCGAATGTTGCTCATTTGCAGATCAGGTAAGCATCCGTGAGGGACTCGAGTAAATCTCAGCTGAAACTACTTGTTGCTGAAATTCTTCAACTGAATGTGCCGTATGTTTGATTTGGCATGGTATTCTATATATCAGCGCATTCATGTGTCTGCTGAAAACACTTCCATTCAAATTTAAAAATGATTGTACTTTTCCATTTCACTACGAGTTATCATTCAGATAAAAAAGACCTGCTCACGATTGAAAATTATACCCAATAGCCATGTATTCAACAAGCGTGTCACAGAGCTTCTCATTTGGGTGAAGTAAACTTTTGATGAAGTCCACTAGCAGTCCACCAGGCGGTTGTTCTCTTCCACGGCATTTTTTCAGGCATCTCAGGAGATAACTGAGACATCGAGGATGAAAACAATTGTACTTTGGTGGCTTAAAAATCCACACTGTCACTCACAACCGTTCACAACTGTTATACCGGTGACTAGAGATTCGGTCTGGATATGAGCTACAATCATGTCACATTCAGGCAACTTGATGATATCAAACAACTATGCACCCCGCCGCAAGTCGAACGGAATGTCTATAAGATGTCCACCATAATTGTCGTACACTTAGTAGAGTTATATAACCGAATCAATGAAACCTCTTGTGACCAGAATACCAAAACTTTTTCGGCCTCCTGACAAGCGTGCAGTCGCTCCCCATATGAACTCCTGGAATCCTGTCTTGTACCCTTCGTCAAGGACAAGTACAATCTCGGGCGTAATAACTATAGAACTCAATTCGTATTAATTTTTTTCTTGAGGAAACTCCTGTTAAGTTGGTTTATAGCTCTTGCTCCCGAAATTGCCGGTTTTGCCGTTGACTCCAGAATGTCTGAGAAAAGGACAAAGATTAGGGTACCTATGATATTCAGCTGCCTCTGTGGAAACTGAGACACTGAAACACTGGTTTAAGAAAGAGCCTCACATGTCTCTAGCCGCAATCGGGCTGATCAAGTGAAACTTAGATCCATAATTTACACTTCCGGTAATGCAAAACCTTTACTTAGTTGAATTTTTATTGTTATGCTATACAAATCATCCCACATTGTTTGTTTATGTGCAGGTGGCAGGTCACCTTTCTGGACGAAATTGTCAGTGCACGACTGGATGTCTAAATTTTCCCTATCGCTTACGGCTATCTGGATATCAAAGAGAATCTTATGCGTCTAACGAAACTGGCACTTTAGAATTCGCCTTACTCGTTGGCCGACTGGTTGATTCGCGATCTGTGTTGCGTTGTGTTCTGTATTTCCTGCATTTCATTGGTCGCGAAAGACCCAATTATATCAGGAGTAAGATGACTTTGAAATAGCAGCGTGTCCAGCATATTGCAGACTGTTTGACAAAACCGATTACCTTTGGTTGATTTATATAGTTGTACCCTTAACACAGCTGTTGAAGATTGCTGAAAGCATTTCTATCGCGCAAGACTACCACCGAGCTATGGCGACAGTCAGTAATGCTCCATTTAGCTTAAATAATATGCCGTTTGCCAAAATCAAACGACGGTTAGCAGATTGAGAAACGGTTATATAAATCATGCTCTATTAGCAAGAATTATGTTTTTGAGATCTATCCATGAAACGGCGCAAACCAAATGAGAAGCGGCTACATTTTAAAAGCTTTTGTCGCCATGGGTAAGGTACATGCTATACTGCCATTGGCAATTACTTCAGCAAATTCCATTTTTACTGACACTGCATTTTTAGGGCCGGTACCATAAAGATGCCGTCTGCATATCGGGGATGCGCACTTCAGCTCTACTGCCCGGATGGGTACTCGGACACAGGCTGATGTACAAGATGTTTACGGTTTTTGATTTAAAAGGTGCTCGAATGGGACTCGCCAAATCGAGCCGTCCATAAAACGATTCCGAGTAATGAACAAAGCATTCTTGTGGTGATTATGCTGCGCAAGAATTGTGCATGATGATATTCATTTTCCGTCGCATGCATAAAATAAACCATGGTTTATCCTAACACATCACGTTTTCCCTGGGAGCCCCTGCATGCAGCCCGTTCGCTGAAACCAAATGTGAACATTCATAAAATCCTGTTTGCCTTAAAAAGACTGACGCCTTCAGATCTAATTTCAGCTGAAGGTGACTGAAGACAAATTTCTTGAAATATTTCACATAAATTCTGCTGAAGTACTAATTGGATCGCCGTTAGTAGTTGGATCAGTGTTCACTGCGGTCCTCTGAACGCTAGACTGACAATGCCAGCCTTTCCATAATTTTCGGAAACAGAGCCACCTCAAACCCTCAAGGCGCTAACTTTCTTTTCGATGACACACTGATGATAATTAGGCCTACCGATTTCCTAAACTCACTGTGTAGTGGCGTGAGCTTCATTTGTAAAAGTGACAATTTGAAACGAACTTCAGGTTTCCTGGATTGAATTGTCATGGTCAAACAGTCCTTATGCCAATCCCTAAGTGTATCGAACGCCAAATTTTTCTTGCCAAACGGTGAATGGGAAGCAACATGTTGTGTAATCACTGATGCACAGAGCAGACAAGCCACACACCAATAGCAGCTTGAGATCTGTTTGATTTAACGCCATAATAACTACACGTTGGACAAAATACTCTTGTTTGCACGCGAATTTGGTTTTGAAAGGAGACTCACCTGAATCCAGCTGAGTGTCTTGTTAACGATGATCGTGGGATGTCCAAGATTTTTCAGCAACGATACGAGTGGTGTATTACGCCCATGTGGCATCTACCCGATAACTTTCATGGAGAAGTCAATAGATCAGTCTCAAGCGGAACAATAGCCCAAACCCCAGACATTCCTATCGATCATGCAGACCTCACATCATCAGCGGAAACCGAACTAAATCGTGCGGCTTTGCGGGACTTCAACATACAAATCCCCTACTGGATAAGCCACTGATGACAAAGTACCCAATGCGTCCTATGGATCACGTTTCCTCAAGTGATCAAACTCGACGTATGTCTAGGGAGTTTTGAAGGCAAAATATGAAATTCATCTACCGCTCCAGCGGGGACTAACTGGGCTAAACCACTTCCATGAATGCGGATGGTACGCGTGAAACGGTGGCTATCAGGTTGGTTTTCCTTATTTGTCTGCTCTGGTTTTTCCACTGCCGACGGACTTTATTCGCACTGGTCGAAACGTCCAGCAAAAAGCTCGGTATGTGGTCTTTCTCAGTTAAATCCGACCAAACACGTGGCACTTTTGCGAGCTGGATTCTCATTAAATAAAACGTATGTAGTACCACGCGGATAAATTACAGAAGCCCAGTTTCTTATGTGACCGAAAACTCACCTCCCCGTAATTCGGATGTGTTCTTGAAAAGTCAGAATGCTCTAAACCGCACGAACATGCATTGGGACTGTGTCACCAATTTTTACATGCTCCAATGCGAATAGCTCGTCTGTTTTTGTGCAGAATACAAGGTGAGGTATACTACGCAAAAGAGCAAACGATAGTTGAAGTGAGGATGGTCATCAAGGAGGGTAAACACGCACAGATCTTCAAAGTCATCCAAAACACTTTTGTTGAAAACAAACAATGAAAGTGTTTACTGGGCTTGCGTAGATTATCGAAAGTTGAAAACTTTGTCTAAATGACCGGCGTTTATATACACGCATATTTTCCCTCAACTTAGCGCCTGGGTCATTTTTTTTTTCAACATTCACCATATGTGGGGTATCGACACGTTCTACGTGAGAAAAACGTCGGCAAGTCTGCGTTATTTCTTGGAACCGTCAGCGAAATAATCAATCAAATAATAATCAGCGTAATGGGGGTATATCAATTATAGAAGAACCTTGTAGGAGGTGTTTACCTAACTCTCTTTTTCCATCATTCCAATATCTGACTGTCATTAGCTGCTTCAACTGCATTTCAATAGACATCCTCCCACCGATAATATTCCGATGATTTTTGACGGCATGTTGTGTGAGGCTGAAACGAATCCCAGTTTAATCTCTTGTTAGTGTTCAGCCCCAAGATGAGCCGGACCAGGCCTGGACTGGCAGGCAGTTTTCGCCAACCTCGTAAGTGGAATATTCCGCCGCAAAAAAACTGCCACATCTCGAATGGCGTAACAACTAAAGTTCCATGAAAGCTCTCCGTGGCGCACTCAGCTGAGGTTTAGCACAAACGAGGGAATCATCTGTCATTCAGCTGAGTCATCAACAAAACCAAATCAGGGTGTAAGTGAGCGCGTTTCACTGAGTGCATACAAATTTTGTTGAAGTAAGCCGTATGGTTAACGTCGACCCGATAAAACCCAGATGGCGAAATTGGTCCTTCCGAGAAGACACTAGCAACCTTGTTAGCAGCGTGTTCTGTCACTGAAGTCCCCCGGGCTGCACACTGTAGACGGACAGTAAGTGAAGAATACTGAATTATATAGAAGGCCAAAGAGTAAGCCAAAGTAATAACGAATGAGTTTATCTGACAAACTTGCAACCGACAAGCGGAGTTTTGGTTCGAAATCACTTTCGGGGTGAATACCCAGTTGCATATCTTGACAACGTTGAAAGAACAAGACTTCTGGAATATGAATGGATGCAGCCTGTCAGACACCGTTTCTTGCTAGCGGAATAGACAAAACAGTTTTTCGGGTAGCAAACACGCCGTGTTAAGTTGAGGACGTTGTCATCGTTAATAGAATGGGAAGGATGAAATTCCTTTCTGCCCCACTGTTGTAACTTGCAATGAGGTTGCATTAAACAGGAATTCGTGTGCAGTAAAAGGAGAATTCAAGATAGTGGTAATCGCTACAGAGGATATAACACGGTCTTTAAGACTCTAACTTCATGGGAACTGGAACAAACGGTGAGCCAATTCTGTGTTAGTCGGTCAAAGACTAACTGCAAATGTGGAACGGCTATCAGTCAGGACCACGTTTATGCCTGCAAAATCGTGTTCGAAAGAAGAAAGCAATCAGTAATACGCCAGAATGTTCCAGTAGCATTAGAAAACCCGGAAGATATGGGAAAAAGGCATACACATTCCAAACGAGATGGTTTCCGCAAATGTCATTAAAGGTCCCATGATCTCGGTGGAACGCGCGTACTGAAATGGCTTTGGGGAAGCGGTTTCCCCGTGTCTTAGGAAAAATCATGAAATCAGCATATGGATTAGCTGTGAGGTAAATCAAAATCAGGTTGCTCTTGGAGAGCTGTTTATCGCCTGAGGTCAATAGCGAAGCTAAAACGCGTGAAAACTGGGACAAAATATATTGCGTTGTGCACCAGCAGTGTTGAATGCTGACAACAGTTGTCGTCTCAACTCTCGAGCAGATGGGAGAAATATCGCATGTGCTATGTTCTTGGAATCTTCGGGCGTCCAAAGTGTAGTGAAGCCTTGCGTGCGTTCTTGCGTACGTGAGCTGCTGCATTGTCGCACGCGTCGAATCAGTGGAGAATATGGATAATTCGACACTAAATTCTGAACGTAAGGCTCACGATGTAAAATCGGGCCGTGCTGACTTGGAAATATCCTGGTTCAGGCCCAGCCCACTGGTCAATATTCATCTAACCTAAAACGTGTGATCCTCACTAGTCTTCAAATAACTAAACAAACGTAGTCTCCGTATTGTCCTGAGGGCGGAGGACGTGGCAACCAGCTGGACACATGTGTCTGCTTTCCGGGAGATGAAGGAAGCGGGACTACTGGAGACCGTGTAATGGCCGTTATTGGACTGAGTCAAAGTGATCAAAATTAATTAGACAAGTGATTTGTTTAGAGTTGCCCAGTTACGTTTGAGCTAGTTACATTTGGAACTTGTTGGCCCTTGGTTTGGAAATGGAGAGCTCCTCTCCACAAACAACTGATCAAACAATTTTGCTCGCATTTCCTCGGGGCAACGAAATATTTTTAAAATTAATTTGTTTTGAATTATGAGCCTAGATGTAAATGTGAAATTGCAACTTAACCATCCGTTAGAAATTTTCAGGCTGTTGCACTGAACACAAAAAAGATGACGTCTGTTCAGGTGGAACGCACTGGTCATTTGGGTTGTGGAAATTTCTTCAACACCACGCTGCTTGGGGCTCATCAGGTGGGCCCTTTCCCGAGTCTAGGTCAATCTCCCGTTCTACTTGAAACAGAGCTACACGAAACTGGAGAAACAATCTGAGTTGCACACTGATTAGGTTTTCACTAGTGACTCAACTGAATCGATCTAAATCTCTGGTTCACAATTATTTTGAACTAAATAATGACTGCTTTGTACGAATTAGACCATCGCGCTAAAAGTGATTAATGTTCCAAAAGAATCTTCACAAGTAATCAATTGGCATTTTTCAAACTGATGGTAACCCAAATACTGGAGGAAGTGATGGTTAGTTCCCGCATGCTGTCCTAGAATTGTTGCTCCCATTGTCAAACTCACCACCACAAATCTTAAAACCCTTTTGATACTACGAGGATTTCGTTAGTTGTCTTACCACAAATATTTGCATAAGAATAATTTTAATTAACCAAGATGGTTCAAGTTTTGTGAGTGAATGCGTTTCTATCCGAAAGTTGTGTACGGCAAATATTGACCATTTTAACCCGATCCTGAGTTTCTGAATGCTCAGGTTTTCTGGCGTGTTATGTCTCTTTTAAGATCAAAAGAACTACGGTAGTTTAGCCGTTGCGGTTTGTTGATTCTTAATGAAAGGGCGGCACGAAAGGACTGGACCTGACAGTAATGTGGTGGCTTGTGCTCTCCTATTACCCCTTTGAGTTATACTGTGCAGAAATAGGCGCCATGGCGGTATCCCAACCTTCGGATCAACATAAACTGCACACTTACAAATAATCTCACGGTACATCGGCCATCATATTCTGCATCAGTCGGGTCGCTTTTCTTGCTGTACTCATCATGGCAAGTAGGAGAATACGGGCTATTGCTGACATTCCCTGCTTTCTCCTTTCCATAGCAGTTCTACTCATTTCCTCACCCGTCACTAGCGTCAACCCTGTAGCCCCTTTCCCAGTCCGTTCACCTACAATCGTATTTGGCAGCAACGTCTGCGGTTTGTTCCGCCGCCACGGCCACATACATATCCAAAACACAACGCTTAGTTTATTACGGCTGCATTAACGGCACGATCTCTGCGACCAGCCGGTATACAGATTGCTGTCGCATGTATGTCGGTTCAATTTCATTGACATGTGTTGCCCGTCCGAAACAATGATTCAAGAATCGAGTATGGTCGTTGAGCTGAGGACCCATCGGTTTCCGCTCGCTTCTGGCTGCGCAGCTCCAGAGTCCCAGAAGCCGACTTCCTAAGTTTTGATTGAGCCACCGTGCTGAAGAGTCTCTGTTTGAATAATTGGGCATTGCTAGTGGAGTAGTAACCTTCGAAACAACCAAGGTCGCTTGGCAACTGAGAAGATCTCGGACCATGGTATGAAGCAAGTCCCACGAAACCACCTACTGATGTCCTTTTCCGGTAGCACGCCTTTTGGTGTCGGGTCTTATTGGGAGGCACGGTCCGCGACCCTGAAGGATGTTGAGAGCTCCGCTTGCGGTAGGACGCAACCAATTGATCTAACGACTGAATCTGAAAACACGGACACGTATGCCTTTATGAAACGCACCGGTTTTTCAAAATGTTTGCGTTTGGATCTAGCGTAGGGCCCTACATTCATACCGGGTTTAACAGAGAACACCTGATGTGCAAAAATAAACCATGGTTTATTTTACGTATGCTAACGAATAAACAACAGCACGCAAAATTCATGTGCAGCACAATCACTACACAACTGTTTTCTCCATTAACCGAAATTGGCTCATGGACGGCTCGCTTTGGCGAGTCCCATCTGCGCGCCTTTCAGATCAAAAACTGTAAACAACTTGTACATCAGCTTGTGTCCGAATACCCACCCCGGCAGGAAAGCGGAGTTGCGCATCCCCGATTTGCAAATGAAGGTGCCTCTATCTTTTCTCTAGAAATGTAGTGTCAGTAGAAAATTAAAAGTGGTGAAGCAACTGTTAATGTCATGGTAACAGATGCATTACCCCTGACAACCAAACGCATAGAAGAAAAAGCGTTTTGATATGCTTGCCATTTAGTTTGCCCCGTTTCATTGACGAAAGTAGAAATCTTGAGATTTGCTAGCACTACATGACTTATCTAGCTGCTTCTCAGTCTAATAGTTGTGGGTTGTGTTTCTGGCAAAGTTTATGTATGTGAGCATTAATAACTGTTGCTATAAATCACCGTTAGTCTCACCTGATAAAAGATACTTTCAACGGTCCTTATCTGTTGTTTTAAGTGCACAAAGATATACTTCAAGCCATCGGTAAGCCAAACAGCCACTAGATGTTGTAAATATGTGCAGCAATTTCAAAGTCATCCTAGGCCTGCTGTAACTTTCTATTGCGCGATCAATGAAATGCATTAAAGAGAGCTCAGAAAAATCATTCGGCTTTGGCGCCGTTTCGGCGCCTAACTGTCATGCCACCAGAAGGAAGCACGAGGGATGATATATTGCCAGGTTGAGCAAGCCTAGACAGGGAAAATCGAGAGGCAGAAATCGGATTCGAACCACAGGCTTTCCGATCAGTTTGTTTGCGCACCAATCACTGAGCCATGTTGCCCCAAAGAGAGTGCAAAGCAACGCTGATCACGAACGAACCAACAGGATGACCTGCAAAAGGCTAATCACGTTAGATGCACAAGATTCTCTTTGAAACCTAGATAAGCGCAAGCAACACGGGAAGAATGCCTCGTCCAACTTTGCACTGAGTGCATCGTCTTGAATGTTGACGAATCGTGGGTCGCTACCTGCTGCAAACCCAACAAAGTAGGATTTGTTATGTGACAAATTTTTAAGCTGCATCGACTGAGGATTTTGCACTCACTGTTATTTCTGATGTCTAACAGATGTAACTTAAATGGGCCTGATAATTCCTGGAAGAGCTAGTGACTTTTGAGGTTTCCTCCACGCCGGTGTTTTAGTGCCCGAGTATCCACAGAGGCAACAGAATCAAATAAAAACCCTGCCATTCTTCCCCAACCCTGATAACTGCGAAAACATTATCTTTGGAGGCTAGGGTGGACTGAGTTTTAAAGTGAGTTTGTCCGAGACTAAACTTACATCTCACACGCACAAGAGCCGTGGTTCAAGCGGGCGTAAGAGCCAGAGATGATGGATGCACATGTTGGACACAACAGCATTCCCTCAAACATTTTGGGTCGATCACTCAACAGGCATGTTTATTAGGTGAGCTAAACGAGGGGAATAAGGCGGGAGACCACGTGCTTATATGGTGGTCTACAGCGCGTTCGTCAAAAATTCGAAAACAATTTGGTTTTCCAGTCACCATGTGTTTCAGTGATTTGGCTCTGCGGCTCCACTAAGTGTATGACTATACCGGTGGACATTTTGAAAACATTCTTGCGGACGGACCGCGTACCTGTTTGATACGCTCAAGTTGTCTGAATTTTGCATCATTGTGGCGCATATCCTGACCTAACCCCTACTCTGTGGTTTTATGGAAGAAAACGTCCATGGGAGTAAGTTTGCATGTCCGAGTCACCATAGTACGTTTGTCCCGATCTTTGGTAGCTCAGATATCATCATAAGCGTTTGCGCTGAAAAGTAACTGGCGGTGAGTAAGTGGGAATTTTAACCTAATCTACCCACATTTCTATCGATGGGAGGGTTGGGATCTTTCTTTTACCCTAGCCTCATTCAGAATTTAGTTAATAACTTTCGGCGTAGAGACATTTCATCATTTAAAGAAAGCCGTTGTCATTCGGTCTCTTTGGACAACTGTGACACTTTCCCCGATGTCCTGGCTTTTGGGCGATCCGACCTTCATCAGTGATATTAGATTTGGAAGTTAATTCCAGTTGAAAATCCCGTTGGGTGTGTACTTGTTCGAACCGACGGGCATTCTTTGACCATATCCTACCGTTTTCCGCTTAGCAACTATGATCTATTACATTCTAAGGAGGGCTTAAAGTAGGCCATAATGATTTTCTGTCTTGAAGTATCTCTTTTGTTTCTGGGCTTAAGTGTTTCTAACAGAAATCTCCCTGTGCACCTTGAATTGTGCGATCAAAATACGACGCTGGACATTCGAATGAACACATGCAGTACAGCGTGTCCTGTGAATTTCTTCTAAATTAGGACTACAATATCTTGAAACCCGGCGCCCATCTGTGAATGTAACGCACACACTGCGAACATCAGCGTGAGGTAGATTAGTCATATGAGAAGCAACTATGAATAAGTAACTTATGTATTCATACGTATAGTGAGCAACAGTCCTGGTTTTATCGGACGGGCGTGGATAATAAAACCTTTTGTTCTGCTCCGACATGCCCCAAGTGGTGCTCTGAGCTCACTGTAGCATTTGCATTCAGCAAATTAAACGTGAGATAGATTAAAAGATGAACTAAGGGCTTTCGACGTTTTCGGGAAAGTTTATTTGGCAGCGCAAACTGGTCAGCTTGTTTGATAACGGAAAGCAGCCAATGGTATTTTCCCCCGCTTATCAGAAATGGTGGCAACAGCGAAAATGAACCTGAAGTAACAGTAATTGTTCCTTACCATATCCACCGCGCTGATTGATATTAGTGAACATTTCCGGCAGCTAACAAAATTTGACTACGTTGTTGTTGTAATAAACTTTGGATATCAAACAACTCCTGAGGTTGTAGAAAGCTACGCAAAGCCCACTACGTGTTTCTTCTCTCTCTGGTCTGTTCAAATGGGTTAGTCTTCATCAAACTGTTTTTAACTGGACAACAACTTGTAGTAAAATGGCAAAATCACTAGAAATTTTCAGCAGATATGTCAATGCGTTGATGTCTAGAATACCATACCAAATAGATCATACGACACAAATAGGTGAAGAATATCTACAACGAATAGTTTCAGCTGAGATTCACTGAAGTCTCCCGCAAGTGCTAACTTGATCTGCCAGTGAGCTTAGTTTGGCATGAGACTTCTTCCTCTCAGGGTAATGCACGGCGATTTTTTTTCTGGACTTTAGTGGTGTTTAGATTAGTACTAACCTGATGATACAGTTTGATGTGGTGTGCCTAACATTAACTGATTGAGGTTGATCTGTTTTATCGGGACGCCGAAAGGTAAAAAAATCATCTGTTCTTAAACCTTATCAAGCGCATTTAGCTTTACAAACCAAACGCGAGTAATTATCAATGGAAGATGATCATAAGTCTATGCATAAAAAATGTACCTACCTTTTCCCAGAGCTCGTCCATTTTCCAGTGAAAATATAACGTGCCAAATTGAACAGTCAATAAGGGATAAGAACTGGCAATGTCACAGCCCAGCACATGTACTCCCTCAACCATTCGCTTAGTCGTCGCTCGTAGCAGATAATGAATTTGATAAATGTTTTGTTGAGGCCCATAGAAGTAAGGAACTGCGGTGTTGAATTGAATGTTGCAGTCTTGGTGGCAAATGACTTGTTGTCCCAATGAAATTCTACAACGAGCGTGTCAAGTCAGTAAACTTCAACAGAACAATGTCCTTTAAGCTAACCGTAATAAAGCAATACGGACATGCCAAACAAAACCGCAATCCATGGAGTTTAAGGAGCTCAAATCAGAAGCAGCTCCTTTTTCATGTCACATCGTTAAGGTTGAAAAATTCATCGCCTCCAAATAACAAGCATTAGTTTTCAGGATAATCCGATTGAAGTAGAGATATTTGGACACACTTCCGCTCATTTACTTGCACGAAAAACTTAAGTGCGCAAACAGAGTGAATGTGTAGATTAGTTTAAAAATCATCCTGGTATTTTTTAGTTAGTTTTTACCTCACAAAAATCAGCTGAACTCTCTCCACAAAATGGATGAATATTTGCTCACGATGGGGCTCCATAACCAAAATTATCAAGTGGCGTCCTAAATAGAGAAAATCCGCATATAAATCCAGATAAGTTTGGAGCGTTGGTCAGGCTCTAAGACAGTTTGTCGTCTAGAATCCGTATACCAGTATTACGTTGACTGAGTTCGCTACATTTTCGGTCGCAGGAATACGGGAAACGTGGAAGATATATGCGAGCCTTTTTTGCTGAATTTCCACAGACTCTGCAACTCTCTATCGATTCAAATTAGACGAGGGCTGGTCAAAATGAGCTGTAAGCGCCAGATGGTCCTCGGGAATGCGGAGCACGTGCAAAACATTTAACCCTAACCTTACCCTGAGAACCTGCTTTAATTCATCCATTGTGGGAAAGTTCCTCCTCCCTTAGACCCTCTGATGCACCTAAGCATTGCTTCGCAAATGGTCCCAACATGCACGAGCAATGCTCCAGACGTATCAGTGGTCAATCACTGATAGCTTTCCTCTGCTCACCGAGGAAAAGCTTCTGAACAATAAAGCAGTATGGATCGCACAGCCGCAGCGTGAACTATGTGCTTGACAGAAAAACCGACGTCAGGCCGGCGGTACGGATGTCCGACTCATATTTCCAATCAGTCCAGTCATGGGGTCTGGGTTTACGGAAGTCCCAGCCGTCAGCCTAAAGTAACTGGTGAGCGTTTTACTGCTTATTTGAAAGTCCATAGACTTTTCACCTCTCTGCCGCTTCTACGCAGCTCAGGGCTTGGCAGAGTGTACGCTATTGTAACCTAATGAGTGTGAGTAACTCACTATTTAAGGGGGGTTCGTTTTCCTGAAACCATCTAGCGAATCTCAATATGGCTAATCTAATTTTCTTACCACAGCCAGCCAATTCCTTTGAGACATCGATGGTCAAATACTGACAGATTTCAAGTGTCTTCCGCGCGTAAACTCCACGTCTATGATCCGTAAAACTGTATGCATTACACTGCCGCAGTGTAAACCCCGCTCTTGAAATGCAAGCTGATGTCCCGTCCTCGCCATACGTGTTGGAGTTAGGAAAAGGCCCCCTTGGAATTTTTGTTTTCAGACGAATTCTCATTTCCAGTTAATCCATCGGAATTTATACAACTGCCCTTGTAAGCGCCTTTATCTACCACGTCTACCGGTTTGTCTGCAAGCTTGAGGTTTGGGTTTGAACCCACCCAGTAATGCAGCAGCATTTTACGATTTCCAAGTAAGAAACACATGCTAAACAGTGCGGCATTTTCATTGATGCAATTAAGACAGTTTGCATTTTTGATGGATCTGAACCAGAGCAAGCAGTATTGTTTAAATTCCTAATGTCTGTGAGCAAACCTTCTTGGGACAATTCGTCCTCCGAGGTTCCATAGGCAGGCGGTGAAATTTCAAGCATCAGATGAACAAATATTTGCAGAGGAAAGACGGAAGAGTGCAGACATGGGTAACCCAGTCGAAAGCTTGCAGAAAACTGTTGCTTATACACAGGACTACCCTCGAAATGTCTTCAACCGCGATATAATTTGGAAGGAACATCTTTATTCGCCAAACATCCTGAAGGTGTCTGATGATCGATTGCGTCAAAAGTAGCTTTCAGATGAAGGAAAATGACCAACACAGCACGTTTGGAATATTCAGCCTGCTGAAGAACTAGTTTTAACGCAAAAATATGGTGGAAGCATCCTTGACCAGGGCAAATCCAGCTTGATTCTCGTAAATCTGTCTTTCCAGATAATGGACTGAACCGCGGAAAATAATGCCAGCGAGACCCTCGGATGCCCCGACTAACAGACCAATGCCACAATAGCTCTCGCGTGGAATTCCTTCATCGTTTTTAATGGTTGGGTTTACAGTTGAAGCCCTCTGTTCCACCGGCATCATATTTTCGTTCCATGTGTACCGCATTGGGTTTGTCAGACTGCCTCACCACCTGTGCAGAAGAGTGTGGGGTGCGAGCCATCTGGGCACGGCGCATTGTTGTGTTAGGAGAAGGATACCCCAGGCTTGTTTTATGTCGATTGCTCATTGCACAAGACGACGGTTGGCGAATGAATTGCATTTCCGTATTTGTCGGGATAGGCTTTGTTTAGCTCTCTCTTATTTTATTCGGCTGAATAAATCAGCTGAAATGAGGTGCAACTGTTGTCTGCAGCGAAAACGTTCTTCATTTCCTTGGACTTTGCAACCCGCCGGCGTCTAGAACATAGTTAAAAATCAACACCGTCGTACCTGCTAGCCCTATTTCGATACTGTCCGACTAAAGTTATTGAGTTTACCAGGGTGGGGAAGGTAAAGTCATATTCCTAATGTGGTCGCTCTCACAGAAAGTTTTTTTTCCGTTTTCTATATACCCCGCAAAAACGAGTCCAGATTGTAACGGAATACCTCCGCTTCATGTAACAACCCTGCAACACCAAGATACATAAGTCTGCTTGGGAAAATGTTTATTGTTGGCACAGGAAAATTATACAAATGAGGCTTAACCTAACATATTCGTGATGCTTCACAATAACCTGGACGTTTCCTCGGCGTGACAGTTTGACCACAACTCCATAGCCCATTGAGCTATAATGAGCAGGGGACATCGGGTGCACAGGGGACCTCTCATGCCAGGTTGCTGAACGTGCAGTGGTCTGACTAACACAGTCTTTGACCCACCAGCTTAGGGGTTGGAAGATGCGTTGCGGCTAGCTCCTGAAATTGTGGACTTCTCTGACGGTCCTACGCCAATCACCACAGCCTTGTGGTTAGCGATTTGAGTTAGGGGTCTTTGGTTTAATACCCTAATGGCTCTGTTCTTTAAGCATGGGAATATTGGTAGTATCGCAGCCTACGTCAGCCCATGAATCGCACACATACAAATAATCTGATGATACATCGTGGCATGATTGTACGGCATCGGGGCATCAATTTTATTATCTGGTGTTGCTGTCAACGATGGCGGTGACACTCTGTGTTTGATTTAATATAATTTACAAACTTCTACGCTCCACGCAAAATGATTTCAAATCTAGGTCTTTGTAGATAAATGTTCGTGGTTTACAAACAAAAACTTATTCTATAATACAAGGCTAACCTTCTACAGACATCTGTACGGCTACGTCTCTTCCAGCAAGAAGGTAGTCGCCATTTGCTGCTTCACCACTTGGTTCGGCCAAGCAAATTCACAGTCATCTTATGATCATTTGTAACCTATAGAGCTGCGTTTGTCACCTAACTTATTATTGCTGACAACCGCGAGGAGGTGATTTTCAACACCCTACAGATGACATCCCTCTTGTTTTCCACAAAACGCTCGCAAGCTGATTACCAAAATTGGAGACCCGAGAAACAACTATCTGATCAAACATCACTTTTAGTTAAAGATGGTGAAATTGATTCCAATACTTTCGCTATGACCGATCGATCGGCTTTTACAATCGCAACACTTTCCGTGGTTTAAAGCACTCACACCTGTCTAGACTTAGCTGGGTTAGTTACCATGCGTTTTGTATTGGCTTAATTTTTCAGCATCCAGAAGTGAAAATGTCACATGACAAGTAATGACTTCGATGTCTAAAACCCGATTTTTAATCAGTTTTGCGGTTGCACATCATTTTGAAATATATGTTTAATTTTTCAAATCTCTAGCGTTACGGATGTTTGCTAACTGATTTAGTCATTGGTTGGCTTGGCAAAAAGGGATGGGCCACCGCTCGGTTTTCGATCCATTCACCTCTCAGGTTCAATCGCCTATTGGTTGGACACGTCGATATTTTTTTACCTTTTTGCCCAATTATACAAACGCACGTGAAAAATCTTGTTGGGCAAATCTGGACAGTCTCTCTCCTTGACTATCTCTATCTGTGGATCCACACCGGTTCTCGTTTTATTTTAAGAATTCTTTGTTGAAGTAATCACGCGACGGAGGCAGAGCCATGGAAAGCAGGAAATTATCAAAATATTCGCAAATTTAATTACATTCAACGGTACCTTGTTAGATAACTGCACCAAACGTACAGATATTATTCAGTATTTAACCGGTAAAGTTGGCTACGAATCGTTATCTCAGCTCTCTTTGGTCACAAGTGACAACTCATCTCATTGTACAAAGCCAGCCATGTGGCCCAACGAAATATGCTAGCATTGGACAAACCAGGCTGTTTTCCGTTATACTGAAGTTAGAAGACGATTCTAGCTTGTAGATATGTGAAGTAACTTTCAGTCCATTCCATGTCCACTCCAAACTTGTTTATTTGTTTGCCAACTAAACTTTGCCGCTTTATTTTATGCTTGTAAGTTATCATAGTGTACTGCGAAACTATGTAGTGCACGGTCAATAATGTTGAACTCACGTAGTAGCTTGAACAGTCCATGAATCGGCTGACATCATGGGAAAGTATATTAGCGGCCAATCGTAGCGGTAATCATGAATTCCGCCAAAGGAGAAGATCCCGCCCCCGAAACTTCCATCGTCACTCCTGCGGAAAAACGAATAGCATTCATGCACTTTAGGCCTTAATTCAGGTTTTATGTTCATTCAGCAATTCGTGAGCAGAGCAGCCTTATCTTTAAAATTAAGTTATTTTAAAATTCTAACCTAACTCTGGCTGACAAGGCGATACTCCCAACAAAAGGAACACACCGTTTGTGTGAAATTAACATGATTTCAAACTTTCTCTGAATTTTTCTAATATATATAATAGTGTATGTATATACATGGATAATATGTTGGTTTATTAACCCATAATTCTTCGTCACATTTTAGCAATCTATATGTAATTTCTTACAGAGCAATTTGCGTCATCAGTGGTGTTTTATATACTGCCATTTCGGATACGACAAAACTTTGTCGGGTGCGAAATGACCTGATCCTGACCATTCAGTTTAGATTGTGATCACAACGTTCCCACAATGAATGGGGTAATATTGCTGTGGCTTTAAAAAATGCTCCTCATATTTGAACCTGTCGGATAGTACAACAGCTGCGTAGAATTTGAACCAATTTTTTAATAGTTCATACAACCTTGAGCTAAACACATTGCAGATCACCCTTTTTCGACGCTTCTAAAATAAAGGCCACCTCATTCGATTAGGTAGGATTTCCTCGTATTTCGTTTCTTTGTAAGCTGGCTCAATAGTTACACTGAGTAGTGTAAAGCAAAGTACCAATGGGATCATTCGATTTCGGGCTGAAAAGTTGTGATTATTCTGGAACAAGTTTAACTATGATGTGAAACTTTCGGTCGTGCGATGAGGTTTGTTTTGTAAATGACACCAGTATCTGTTGAAATTCTGAAATGTACTGAGCAGCTGTTTCATCCTTATTGTGATTCAGCAGCAGTGTGCGTCCCACGAATATCCAAGGAGATTCGGCTAGCAGCTCAAGACTAATCGGTTTAGCCAGAAGCGGCTATACACAGGATATAGCCAAACTCATCCCTCAATAACAGAATCCACATTATGTGGTCAGGTGTTGCTTTCTGTTTGGTTGACGACATCTCGGTTTGAGGGCTTACTCGTCGTGTATTGATAGGCTACCTATTTTTGTTAGCGGTGCAAGGAGATTTAGAAATTCCTAATGGACATTTTGTTCCATTACTGAAGCCAATCTACACCAACATAGTTCGAGTTCACTTGCCTATCTCTATCGAAACCAAAGTGTAGATGCTGGAAATTTAAGGCGTTTAGGAGTTTTCGTGCGAAAATATGAGAAATGAATTGTTTTGACAAATTTTAACTCTCAAAGAAAGTAAAAGGAAAACCGAGAGGTGACACAGCTCTCTTAAGCTTTTCTGGTGGGTTCGTCTTTCATTCTGGGTCGGTTTGTCTCATGTTTTTTGGCATACTGCTGCAGCCGTCTCTCCTTATTCTATGCAATACGGGCATCAAATATTAATTAATAATGGCCAACATTTAGATGGCTGTTTCACCGGTGATCGCGGTTGCAACAAGGCGTTCCCGTGCAGGAAAACTGTTCTTGTTTATGGTCAGTCCTGGTTGGTCGGGTCAGAATTTCTGTCGGCTATGCAAATAGCCAAAATCGGACGGCTTGAGGCATTCCTCTTCGCCCTTGTTTAAATGATTCCACTATGTATGTGATGCCATATTGCTTCTAGTGCCTGAGTTGGCAGTAATTTGGGCACGTTTTGATGCTCGCGTCTCTGTTACCCTTTCTTCCAATAGGCCCTGTTTGGAAGACGTATTGTACAAAAATTCAGCGCACCACGAGATAAGGATTCCGTGATTGATTGATGAGTAACTCTACATCCTGCCTAAGTGTAAGTTAGTAGACTAACGGCTAATAGCCGCTCGTGGCACAATGGGCAACTGTTAAAACTATTAGCCAGTAGATCGCCGGTTTGAAACACCCCACTGATGTTTCGTCAGATGCGTTTTGCTGGGGATTCCTGATAAGAATGGAACATATTTTCTGTATTAATTGGCTTTACTGACAGGACAAAATCCCCAAAGAAAATTTCAATATCTTCCTAGTGATCAAAATTTAAAAAAATATAAAATCCACAACACATGCTTGTCCTCAGAACGGAATGTAGTTTAAAGCAACTCCCTAATATTTATCTTATATCAGACCATAACATGCCATTGTTCTGCCTATTGCTGATCGAGCAGTAATTTGCGGTCATACTATAGAGATTTTGTGAAACCTATTCACCACCAGGTTCGAAAAACGGTCCAAATATCTCTGTTTTTTTCGCTGCCGAAAGTTAACGTAAATTTCTCAGCCAGACGTCCACTCAATATTATCACCACCAAGAGTGGCCGAGTAAATAAAGGACGACTGTAGATCGAATGCATACTCGATAAATTCAGTAGCTTATGGAGTGTTCTAGGTATTTCAGCACATTCTTGGAAAAAGTGAAGTAGTAAGCAATCAACGCTTTTGTGCCAGGAGGTCAGCGAAGTAAAGAATATTTTACTACATTAGTATGCGATCGTCCATTTTTAGCTAATAATTATAAGTTAACCACAGTTCACATAGGCAACCTTTTTCGTGGAATTAAACACACAGGTGGGATCAAAGAGCTGACTTAACTTGTGGACTCATCGTGTTCAAGTCTGACTAAACAACACAAAAAAACTGAGAAAACTCACAGGCGAAACCAAAAGGTGAATACAGGTTCATCTGGAAACGCTCTTAGAAGTGACTGAGCAAAGTTGTCCGGTGTGATTTCAGAAGTAGGCGCAAGTCCCAGTTTTCCGGAAAACCGGTCGAGAAAGGTTGGACGCGTTCTCATGGAACTGATCGTTTGAAAATTAAATTTTTGAAGGTTGTACTCGCCAATCTGATTTGCATTACTTTAAATGAGAAATCGTCATACCCGAAGCACGTCAGTAACATTATGTCCGTCTAGTTGGTCAATGCCGATAACACTGCAAACCGCTACACCAACCTCACGTGTTGCAGAGGCATCAAGCCGATAGTTCACGTATTGTATCCTGTTGAAGGTTCCTATTGATATAATTAGCGAAGTACCAACCGACGTGTCCACTTCAACACTCAGATGTTGGGGTGGCGTGCCGACCGCTATATCCATGTACAGATGTCCCTGAAAGAATATATCGATTGCAATTTATGCGTACATCACGATGAAGTTTAATCGTGTGTGAGTACGCCTCTCTTTTCTGGCGTTCGAGCTTCATTTTCACTGCGTTATTCAAAGTTTCGTTCCTTGTACTTGTATGCTACGGCAATTAAAAATACGTACCTGATCGACCAAGCGTGTAGACTCAGAAAATGCCGGTGTAGGATCAACAGGGTCAAGTAAGTTCCAACCATAGGGTAGACTTGTAAGAACCACGTTCTGGGAAGAAACAACTCGTGTGAAGGTGAAACCTATGGCTGTGCATGAAACTTTGTAAGACTTTGTTCACTACACTGTGGAAGCAGGATTGGTCAGACGTTTGGTTTTATAACAACCAACCTGCAAGCTCAAACGATTGCCTTGAACATGTTGGTTCATCAAAATAATCAGGATTTTAGGAATGCTGTCTATTTATTTTTCACTGTTTGGCGGCATTTTCAAGAAAACCGTTTTTTGTTTCGTCAAGCTCTGTAAGTAATTCGGGAAAACTCGGAAGATGATGATGAAAATAAACAACAAATGTATTTGTAACCAAGGAAGCATTCTTCATGCACTCTTTTGTTCATCTACGTGGTACATCTAAAACGCAGATCAAATGGTTCCTCAGTTTATCAGATGAAGAGCTTCAAAGCCAAAGTCACCGAGCCCCTAGCTTTTGTATTGTTGTGCAAGACCCAGTGTTTCGCAAAGGAGGACTGACTAAGGGCTAACAAAGGTGTCTCCGTGAAGAACAAAGAATGTTCTGACTATCAGTTTTATTGCTCGTGGGTGGTTTGAATGTTTCAACTGAAAAAACATAGATGCACTTCAGAAGTTTTAGATGCCCTCAGTTGGTTTGTTTTCTTCGATCGCCGAGGGATACTTTCCAAACGATATAGTCTAGCTGAATTAAAATCGATTCTGCCAATTAATAAAATTAACACCAACCGGAAATGCCGCAGGGTAGTGATTTTCAACACAATTTAACACAATTAAAGTAAATAAAACGGCACTAAATACCTACAAAAACAAATGAACAAAGGTTTTTGTGAGCGTAAAGCAGCCCCTGTTTCGATGATCTGTGTATCCCCAAGTGTTTGCAAGTCAGACCGCGTTGCAAAGTTAAGACAACATTAAATACAAACATCTCATACTGAATCTTTGGAACATTCAAGATAGATGTTTTTTTAAGTTTGCATTCAGATTAAACTGGTGCAAAGGAAGGATAGTTGACTGAAACATCTGTTTACAATATCTGGTGACCGAATTGGCGCACAGCGCAATAGTCCGTCAGCTTCTTGGCCCACAAACAACTAGCAAGACAAACATTTACAATTCTGGACATAGGCCCAATGGATTAGCCTTCCTCATCGTCCAGGAATCCCATCTAGTTTCTAGCTAGCAACATTCTGTTTACGATGCACAATTGGAATTCTTCGGTTTGAGAATCAACCGTATAATTTGCTTGCATGACTTAGCACAAATTGGAGCTCCTGACAGTTGAAAATGACTTGTATGGTGTACACTTTGGAAAATCCAGCGTGACCAGTGTGACCTGATTGATTTTATTTCTTGAGAACAAATCCTCTTCTGTCAACAAAGACATGTCCTCCAAAACGTATAGTTATCCTGCAGAACCTGGTTTTCTTCTATTCGGTTGAAGATGGACTCTGATGAATCTTGAGAAATGCGTTTGCATTGACACAAATATCTATACTGGCATCTAAATGAAATCAATTGAAACCTTCCAGGGTTCGCCGAAAGTTTCCCAGAGGTTGTGCTCGGTGTTCAAGCCGCACATTAAAATAGACTGATACGTCGTTTTTATTCTTTTATGAGGTTGGCAGGAGATTTGGAAGCGAAAAATACACCAAGCCGTAGCTGATTTACTAGGAGAATTTTCGAATTCAAGCTTCATTGCAGTATCCGGAGTCGTACCGACAGTAAGTATTGTATCGTTGTACGCTCTCGAAGCATGGTCTCTGTGGACAGACGATGCAAGGCATCTTCAGGTCTTTGACGATCCATGCCTCAGAAGCGTTATCACTGTCGGATGGCGTCGACCAATTCGTGACGGGATAACTGTTGGAGGGGTATTCGGTTGTGTAGCGGGTATTTTAATCACTGAGAACACTCAGCTCCATTAATTACGGCCGCCGGGTCGTCACATGCCAAAATGACGTCCAAAGAGACGGCTGTCGTCCTCCGTGACTCTTTCAGAACGGCGCAAGTCACGAGGTGGGAAAAGTATGACTTTGCAGAGGAGTCTGAATGAGGGTCCAACGGGTTTATGTGTGGCTTACTTTTGTCTTCTAACAGAGGGTTTCCTTGACTATTTCCCAACTGGCTTAAATTAATGGAAGAAATGGCAGCTTATTATTATCAACAGCTTTCCTCGGTCAGTTCCTTTCCGGATCGTCTGATTGCGTCAGGCCAAAACCAGGTCTCCTTCTTCCCCACTCATTTCTCTTGTTTTCACTGTAAAGCTTTAAATAACTTCAAAAATTCTTGCGGTAATCGAGCCCCAATGACAGCGTTGCTACTGCATTCTTTATTGACGATATTCGTACGTACATGTGCTTATTCTCCTCAGTGTACCGTCCGTATAATCGTACCGGATGCACCGCGGATTACTCACATAAAGTGACCTAATTTACTTTGTAAGACTAGTGCTAGTGGTCGCGGCGATCACCTTTCGTACATGTTCAACTATTTCCTTTGTTGCTTGTCATCCCATCAATCAGTATAAGCAATTTTATAGGCGCCAAAGAGCCTGTGCGACACAGCAGGCATCCTGAATATGCCCCATCCAAGCGCCCACAGAGAGGCATTGTCATTCTGCGAGAATTCGCTAATTCACAAAAACAAGTTTATGATCAGCGAAAAACATTCATTTCCATCCTAATTTGTTTTTGAAGGGAGAGTCACCTGGAACCCAGCCGAATCTGTTATTTATGTGACTGAAAAGCCGTGACTGAAAAGCACACATGAATTTTTCACCTTCGTCCTTGTCGCTAACCTTCACATGGAAGTAAAGTCGACATGGCATGCGAGATAACCCAGGATTTAATAGGCAACTCCAGCATTTGTGTCGTTATACGGCCTGTTCCCCTTTAAGGGGCTAAATAACTTTCGTTCGTATTTCGGCAACAGTGGCCTTTTGATTTGTCAAAACTCAATTAGTTTTGTTGGAAAACTAAATATCAGATTTGCTCTCTCAGGCGTATGGGATCCGTGGAAGGCACCAACAGAATTTTTAAACTTCCTGGGATTTGCTCAACGTAAGTGGCGCTTCTGAACATACTAAGCCCAATGCCGACTTTGGTGGATGCCATACACGCAAGTTTGATGGAGTACCAAGTAGCAGCTTGCATTTTAGGATCGTTGGGTTTTTTAGTCACAGCTTATATCCTCAAAGGGCTTGACATTCCACGCTTTTTGATTTGGCTGTAGACGCAGTGAAATCAAACGAAAGGCAAACGCAGAGCGTTGGTTTCAAATATCGCTCATGGTCTTTTCGAGAGCTATGGACAGATACTTGATAACCACGAAAGTTTCGCCATCGGCCAGAGCTGAAGAAGTTGAGCAAAGTAGGATCGTACGATCGGAGATTTCAGCTGGCTCTTAGTACAAGACATTTGGTTGTGTTTTAATGTACCTCTCCTTTTGTGTTACGGCGAGCAGGAGGCAGGATTTTCTACGGGCGGCAGATTTAATATGGTCAATCAGAACGGTATGCGGTTACATAGGTAATAGTTTTCCCGAAACCTTCATGCCACTGAAGTTCCAAACTGAGTAACATCCAAGACAATGTGTTTTTAGATGTTTTGCCTTGTGAATACCGGAACTATCAACACTGCAAGATGAATGAAAATGAATTCAATTTAGCTCCAACTATCCGAAAACAGCAAAACATATTTATTAGGAATCGGGTGAATATTGAATTGCGGTGGCCTGTCACGCTAGAAAATTCTTGTAATGTTTTGCGATCCTGGCTGCAGAAGGGATAATACAGCCTGAGGTCTCACACTAAGTTCTCCATCTATAGTTTTTCATCCATCCTCTTGGCCGTGGTGTATACGAATTCCCGAATGTCGAACTAGATGCGCCTCTTGTATTTACTGCCTTATTTCTCAGATACCTCTATAAATTGTGATTTTTTCATTTAACTATAACTGCTTTTGATTAACATGAGAGTTTCTCCTCTAAGTGAAGCCAGGCACCCTTACTGGGAATCATCATCAGTGCGCATCTGACGAAACTTCGGACCGCTGGTTCCTAGCCAGTAGTTTGAACATTTGGTCTATTGGCCCGATTGGCTGATCAACATTTGTGAATATCTTGCACTCAGACAGAATACTGCGCTAGACATCCTAAAATCACAAGACATACGTCGCGTGCTCAATGGATATGGGGACCAGTCTTGTGAAATTAATATTGCCTCAGCAAGCATTCAGGACATACGTACCGGACGAATTTCTCAACGTCTGACCAACCCAGCAACCCCACACCATGAAGCAAACTGCTGAGTTCGATGAGCGGTGAGGGTGATATAGCTAGAGTTATATTTTTTGCTTGAGTAAATGATGAGAACCAACGTTAAATGTATCTGAAAAATTTTGTAAGCTTTTGTGAGTAATTTACTTAAAAATCTCCGTTCGTAGGCAGCTTCAGCTACACCGGCCTATTGACTGGTCCCAGTTGAGAACTTTCGGTATGGACTGCTGGAGACCTAAAGCTTCGTTAGTCTATCTGACTTGGTTACGAGGCTGATCCAGGTTTAAGACCAAGTCAGTCTAAACCGATGCTAGATATCGCCTAATGGATTTTGTTTGTTAGTGTGGGTCAACGGGGAACCCATATGGAGAGCTACGTCTTTCTGAATGTGTGTCCTCTTTGAAACGTTCGTTTCTCTGTTTAGCGAGCTGCTCTTCATATGACGCTTGATTTTCGAGGGTAATAATCTATCGAATTTAGTATAGTGTCTTATGTTTCTTCACCGGGTACACCTCAGCATCCAGTACCGGCATGGGTTTTCACAACCCACCCCGCATATAGACTTCTGGTCCATTAGCTGTATATATACATACACCTTTTATAGATAACCCATCAAAATATCACAAAGAACTGCGACCGGTAATTTACCAGGTGGCTGTCAGACATGGCATGTGAGGCATTTTACACTGTTTCTACAACAAGCCTTTGCATGCACGTAGTCTGAGAACCAACTCGTAGGCCAAACTATGCTATTCACATATGTCTTGCCTTGCTCGTGTCTTATGATGCCTGTGTTCTTGCCTGACATCATCCAATCCCTCAAAAGCTCTTGCGAATTCGAGGAGTATCTTTAAAGCATTTAATTAAAGTGAGAGATTTCTTCTAGAATTTTACCTAGAAACGAACAAATCGGTCGTAATATAACTTCATTAAAAATTACAATTTTCGCCGAGAGTCATCCCACTTTTTTTCTCTTCTTATGTGGGGCCATTGTGAATAATCTCAACGTATCAGACGATCTGATGCCTGCAGTATTTATGTTGTTTACTAATGGCAGTTGTGTTCACAGTGAGAACAATCAATGGCTTATGGGGGCATAGGTTCCTGAAGGAATTCGAGTGATGACACAACCGTAATGCGCTGAGGACATGAGTTCGATCGTAACTGTAAGTTGCATTTTCAAGGATGCCGATAATGCCCTTGCACACGTAACCATAAGCGCATGCGTGAGAGTTTGTCCCACTTCAAACTGATTGACAAACTTAGACATAAATCCCGATTGAAATCCAGGTCGCAGTTGTTACTCTTATTCCTACTTCAAACAAAACTGTTCAACGTTCAGACTCATTGAAGGCAACAACAACCTAGGATACTCTGTTACAAAATATTGCGAGATGTATGATGGGGCTTGACATTGAAGAATGTTTTTGATTTCACATACGTTTACTTAATAGGAGGTTGGCATCGGTTTTCGGACATGGTGTTACGGCCTCTAATATCGTATACTTCCGATATAAAGGAAAATTGCTGACCACCATTCCTGGCTTAGGAGTACCATGAAGTACCATCATGATAGTATGATAGACGAAGTCAAAGTACAATTTTCTCAAAGGCCAGAATTGTGTTTGCATGTTTACACCAATTGGTGCATCAAAAAGCCTTATCGCTCTGTCTCCGAGCTCGCGCTTATCAAACTAAAGTGCGGGCTGTATTTTGGTACTGCTGCGAAACTTCATCATTTCAGGCAGAGGATACCAAACATCTTTAATTATCCACCATCTGTGTCTCAAAACACTCTCGAAAAGAGCGTGTATCTAGCAAATATGCAATGAATTGTTCAGGAAACAGATCTACTATGGACGAGAAGGCACTTCAATTGAGGAACACACCTGGCGTTCAATAGGATGTTATACAGGCAAGGTAACCGTCCACCAAAACATTGCTGTTTTTCATTACTATTACCGATTGGCGGGAACCTAGACGTTTTTACGGGGTTTGCCGCGGTAAAATTGAATGGAGTATGTTACGAAAAGTTACGAAAGTGCGGCAGGCATTGATGCCGCTCCCATTCCAGGATACGAGCAAGGTATTCCCTCTGTGTTTGGCTGCGGGATATTGGGAAATGTTTTGGTCAAGAGATAGCATAAGTACGGTGAGAGAGCACGTAACCTCTTGACCTGAAATTGTTTTGCCAAAAGGTATAGTGACTGGCAAAAGCAAAATGCTACAGTCCTCGAACGTCATACTTCAGTTCGCCATGGACCACATCATTTACTGTCCCACCGCATTCCACATGTTCCCGGTCTGCCAAGGCTTTTCAGTAAAAACTCTAAACATTTTAAAAGCTTTATTTTATTTAAATGCAAACGGGTTTGACCAGGATTGCTCCAGCAGACACAAACGTTTTACCGTTTGCAGGCAGCAAATGTGTACGCATCAAGCTGAAGTAAAAAAATACATCACGCGTTTAAGTAATGGATGAGCTTAGGTACTGGATAATATACCAGAGAGCAGCGATTCCAAATCGTACTGCGGTTGAATCTTTTGCGGGTTCAGAGCCTTCAAAAATACTTCAAATGATTTTATTAAAATAGTGTTTTGACAATTTAGAGTTCACTAGTATGCTAATCAAGCCGTTACCTTCAAGTGCATCCATTTTCTATTTTCCTTTTAAACCTAACTACATATTGTAGGGGAGTGGAAACTGCAACAAGACATATGACAACATGATTGGCAGAGAACTGTTAGAATCCGGTTTAAAACCAGGGGATCATTCGCTTCCGCATTTCACGGCACACACTGAAGTTCAGCGCTAGCCAAGGCCGTCCGGTTTGCAAGACTTACTCGTTTTAGTCAGGAATAATCGCAGCGCTGCAAAAAAACAACGGTTGTTACTAAAGAATCAATCAGGAGCGAAACCAGTTACAATCAGACGAATTCGAACAGCCAGTGCGGGATCGAGAGAGCAACCAGGATGGTTGCTGGTGCACTAATAAAATTGCAATGATTGCAGTTCTGAGCAGGTCGAAGCTTTTTTTTTCGACCTCCGGGGTCACGACAACTATGACCATCACAGTCATCACCACGACCATCATCATCATTATACGAGGCAGCATTTTATTAGAGGAGGCTGGCGTGTAACTGCGATGCAGTAGTAGTAGTAAAAAGCTGTTCAGCTGGTCGGCGAGCTGAACTACCTCCTCGTGGTGCTGACTGGGGGGCCTGGACGCTAGTCTGGGTGAGCTAAGAGTTCAGCAACTCCAGACAGGGCTAACCACCCTGTTTGGTTTCAATGTGCTGGTTACTTTCAACAATGTACACTACGAATCATCTGGCGCCTCCGCACCAGTTCCAACCAGTACACAGGAGAGACTCGTGGGGCTCACGTGTGAGGAATATGGCAAGTGCTGCAAATCGAAAGCTGGCTTGGTAGCCCACCATCGAGTTCACAACAATGAAAATGTTGGCACGAACATGGTGGCCTAATTGGCCTGCGCTGATTTTTCCCGCCTTTTTCCGACGAAGGTTGGCTTGAGTCAACATCGCCTGCACATACATCCCACCCAGCATAATGCAGATAAGCTTGGCCGAGTGAAGTATTCCGGGGCCCGTTGGTCCCAACAAGAGTCACAATCGCTCTTGCACCTGGCTGACAATTTATATCCGTCTTGTGGCACGCAAAACGAGCTGTTCGTGAGATTAGAGCAGTAGTTTCCTGGTCGATCGGCTATCAGCATCAAAACCAGGTTACGGGTGCTTAACTGGCAAGCCCAAGAGGACGAAGCATCATTTGGTGGCCCTGACCAAACTGTCGGTCAAATAACGGCCTACTAGTCAGGGGCTGATGATTATAGCTTCTGGATTAAACAAACCGTGGATTGCGCCGTGTCACTGTTGAAATCCCATGCTGACAGTTCGCTTGCTAGTGTTCACCTCCTGGCATTTACCCGAGGGTTGCAGTCTGGCATAATGACAACGGATCAGGTCCCATCGCTTCTGGACCTCCACGCCCCCAGGACATTTCCACACATCTGGAAAACAGTATCCCGACGCCGTCGTCAGTTAGCCCATCGGATTCCGGTCAACCGAAAGCTGATTCGCCGAGCCAACTACGCCGCTATCCAGACCCGATACCACCAAAGACGGAACGATGCAGCGTCTGCTGTTCTCGATAGGTCATAGAAGGATCTATACAAAGGTAGCTCTGGCCTACCCCTGAACGCCGAGAAGTACCGGAAACAGGTGCTCTCAGCCCCAAAACACGTGGATAGCCGGCCAAGTTGCGTAGATTTGCCATCCGATTGGAGCTTCATCGAGCCAATTACGGGAGGGAAAGTCGGACGTACGATCCGTTTAATGGGCAATTCGTCCCCAGACCTAGACAAACTCACGCCCAGGATGCTCCTCCGGTTCAACGCTAACGCGCTTGCTGGGTATTTCAACTTACTGGTATTATCTGGGGGTTGTCCCCCACATCTGTTTCGTGGCCGTATTACTTTAGATCCGAAGGTCCCAAATCCGACTTCACCGGATCAACTGAGACCAATCATCGTGTCATTCATTCTTATCCGATGCTTTCATAAGGTGCATGCTGATCGCTGGAGTCGTAACTTTCAACTGCCTTCACTCCAGTTTGCATTTCTACATCGAGACTGTTGTTTGGAAGCTACATCGCTGTTACATGTCCTGCTTCGTCACTCTTCTGCGACTGCTTCTAACCTCAACTTGGCGTTTGTTGGTATCTCCCAAGCGTTTGATTCGGTTTCGCATGACACAATCGTCAGATCTGCCAAGGTGTTTTCAGCACCGTCACCTTCGGTACATCACACAGTCCTATGAGAATGCTGTAGCAGTTTTCCCCAGTTCCGAGGTCCACTGCCACAGAGGTGTGGGGCAAGGAGATCCACTCTCCCCATTATCGTTCATCATGGCAATGGCTGAAGTTCTTGGATTGTCGATGCCGCAACTGGGATATCAGTTCCATGACACCCTAGTAGAGGTTTTTGCCTTTGCTGACGACTGGGTCGTGTGTGCAGAAAGTCAGGCTCGCCTTAGAAAGAAGCTTGGAGCTGCTGCGGTTGAGTTGAGAAGAGCTGGTGAGGAAATAAACGCGCGAAAGACGAAAGGGATGGTGATTTGTGGGGACAGGAAACATAGGGCGACAGCAATCTCAGTCGAACCATTTTGCTTCGCCCAGGAACTCATCACTCCTCTGTGTCCGACGGACGCCGTAACATACTTGGGCATTCCCGTTACATTCAAGGGGAAAGGGGTCTTCAACCACCGACAGCATTTGCTCAGACTGCCCGATGAAGTGACGCGTGCCCCGTTGAAGCCGCACCGAAGAATAGAGATCACGAGGAACTACCTGAGACCGAGGCTGGCGTATTCGCTCGTGCTCGGCCAAGTCCACCAAAACACGCTCAAAAGGTTGGGCAACTGCATTAGGCAATGTATTCTTGGCTGGCTACGTCTACCGATGGCACCCCGATCAGCTACATCCACGCCGGTAAACAACACGGGGGACTTGGTATCCCAAGTCTGAGTGCAACTATCCCGATGCAGCGGAGCGCGCATATGGAAAGGCTCTTTTCTACTCAGTGCCGAGTACTACGTAATGTAGTCAACGATTCCGCATTTGGCAAGATTGTTCGGGATCTCAGCCTTCCGATCCGAGTCTATGGTGCATGCGTAAACACCAAGGAAGAGCTGGTGGCTGCTTGGCGTTATAGTCTGCACAACAGCGTTGACGGTCGCGGTTTACGGGAGTTGGTCGCTTCACCCCTTTCGACTCGATGGCTTGTATTTCCAGAACGATTGTTTCCTCGGATATTTATCCACGGTATCCAGCTCCGATGCAACCTGCTCAGGACGAGAGTTAGAAGCGCTCGGCATGGTCATGGTGGCCAGACGATCTTATGTCGTGTAAACTGTGGCCAACCGGAGAGTTTGGGGCATATTTTGCAGTCCTGCTGGATCACGCATTATGCCAGATATGCTCGCCATAATCGGGTTGCAAGGGAACTTGCAAAGCGTCCCCGTCTCCTGGGAGACACCGTCTTCGAGGGGTTGAGAGCACCCACTTCCACGTCCTTCATCAAGCCTAACCTAACCGCTGTTCGGGAGTGCCGAACAACTGTGATGGACGTCAGCATAGTCTCGGTTGAGCGAGGAGTGACTGTGTGGAATGAGAAGCAGAAGTGTGGTGCTGATGAATATTCCCTCGCCATAATCTCAGTCCTACGTGCAATTGGTTGTGATGTTGACGTTTTGGCCCACCAACCGATGATCATCTCTTATCGAGGGATCTGCTTTCCTCAATCCGTTAAGGCTGTTGTTGGACTGGGACTTCCTAAGTTCACAGTCAGTTACTTGTGTTCGCTTGCCATTGTGGGCTCTCTGCCTACTTACGACACTTTTATGCGTGGTACATGGCGTTGAGTGCACATTCTTGCCATTGAATCTCACGCCAGACCCAGTATGATGGACACTTTGTGCCTGGTGTGCGAGGGTTGACTGTGCTAGAGCTTACCGCGCCTTGAAGAGCATTCAGCATTCAAAAAATACACTCATTTGCAAATCAATTTGGTTTTGCGAGAGGCTCACCTGGAACCCAGCTGAATTTCTCGTTTGTGATGTTTCCATGCATTCAGCATTGTTTGTCCCTCCTTCGACTGTTGATCGTTACACGCGTGTTCCCATACAAAAATTCTTACATACGTTGGGATTCATCGTTGGTGGCATGACTTCCAAAGAGACGTTTGTCTCTTTTACCCCATATTCTCCTGTATCCCTTTCACATTCATCGCTTGCATTTACTTTTTATGTCTGTGGACATGCGCTTCAAAAATAAACGACAGTAGTACTTGGAAGGTGTTTGCGTCACATGGTAATGTTAAATTAGAGTACTCCGTACACATCTGGTGATGATCATCAGCTCTCACTTCATGGAGTAGAATTTTACGGGACCCAGCTAGTGTTGCCGTACAGGATTCAGCCATCTTGATTCAGTGGTTACACACGTTCGTTGCCCAGCAAACGTACTGCTTGGAGAAAGCATGCGGGATGAGATATTGACAGGTTGTTCAAGCCTAGAAAGGAGAAGTTGAGATGTTAGAGTCTGGTGTTGAACCACGGACCCTACGGTCATTAGGTTTTGCGCATTAAACACTCACCTATCTCAAGTTATCTTGACCCGGATAAAAGCCTGAAATAGGAAGTGGATATGAAGCCGCATCAAGCAACAAACAAATGTTCGCCATGGATTCCCGCTATGAGGCTACAGTGAGCCAACCATCGGGGTCTGTCACGTGCGATGTCCCGTGATTTATCCGTCGGTTCACACGGGGAGTCAACGTAGCATCAAACAGGAACGCGCGAAAGCTTCGAAGTTCCCAGCATTGCAGCAGATAATTTTTGCTTCGCTCATCGTCCTGGAGATTTAAAAATTAACCTTGCCAAATTGTTCCACGTGCGGTCAGTCTTACTGGGATTGCTGGCGCAGTGTGGCAATTTATTAACTCAACGTGGTTGAAACAGAAGAATCTGACCAACCTAGTGTGCTGAGTCATTTAGAAAATCGGCAGACATGTCATATAAGCGCTCGTCACGTCGGACACGGTGGGCGGTTTAGAAATACGACGATACTTTTCGTTATGAATGATAGAATACGTCCAGGAAAGACAAAATGCATTCCAGAAAAGCGGTTTTTTAGCCTACAACTGCCCAGAATTATCACAGATTTTTGTGAGAGCTTTTTCCTCCTATACTAGCTTTTTGCCACATCGCTCAGCCTATCTAGAGCAACCACACGACCCTGTGTTTATTCCTGTTTGACACGACCGCATTTTGGTTTAAATTTCCTGCATGTTACGAGACAACAACATTAGCAACGCCGAGTGACTTCAAAGACTCTGGCGCATGATCACCTACATAAATTCTTGACCCAAATTGACAGAGAGCTGAGAGATTTTATCCTGGTTATAAATTATGTGAAACTGGTTAATTTTAAGTTGTGCTGAGAGTTCGTAACTGGGAGTATAGTTTTGTGTCAGTCTTGCCTGCACCAAGGTGTATTGTATTTTCCGTAGTACTCGTTGGTTAAAACATGTGCATACATTGGATAAACATCTACCACGATTATTCCTGCAAAAAGATGGTACAAGATGGTGCGTAAGAATTCATCAAAACAGCTTGAAGCAGAGCAAAGACAATTAACGCCCACAAGCATAAGGCGGTAAAATTAATTTTCAACTACTAATGCACATAGCCAGCCTGACAAAAAAATTTTCCAATGCGATTATAAGATCTGGAGGCTAGTCAATGGCCCGCAACTGTACAATAGCTCAATATTCTAACCAGTTTAGACCAGTATTGTGTAATCGGTTTATGATAATGTTTACTACTTCATTTTTCTAACTTGACTATTAAAATTTCGGCGCTGAAGGTGACTTTATGGCTTGTTGCAAACTTTAGCCCAAGAAAATTCTGTCATTTTTTCCCTAGGTTCAAGCTGTGCCAGCAGGTCTAATGACCTGAAGATAATTACGATGCGAATTCTTATTCTTTGACGAAAGTGTATTTATCCCGACATATCTTCACCATCTCCAACCAATATTTAGGTAGTAAAACGTCCAACTCACCCACAAGAGTGTCTCTATTAAAAACAGGGAAACCTCCTGAATTCATTTGCCAGACTGTATAGCAGTTTTTAAACCGCCCACGGCAGTATGAATGCACTACCTGAATTTGTTTCCATCCGACCATTATTAACTAAATAATCCCATGGTTTCGAGACGAAGACAAATTGCCAAAAAGTAAAATTTCGGGATATCGTAATCATTTCAGTAAATACTCAATAGAAAAAAAGAGAATAATAGTGAAAGAAACAACCAAGATCGATTATTAAGCTAAAATGCAGAAATTGGCAATTTTTTGTCAGCACAACGCAAGCTTCATTCCCTGGGATTTTGAACAGCAGTCCAGAGGTCCGTCGAGTTCCTGAGTCAGGTGTCACCTGTCAATCGACCCAGTAGCTCAACCTTAAAGCAACAAATTAAAGAAGGTTTGGTTTTAATCCACGGCCATTTGCCTTCTTTTTCGCCCCTCTAGTTTATTAAACAATATATTCTGTTTGCTGCAATTTTGATCCCCCCTTCATCCATTAGATATGTAATGACCCGAAATCAAAGTTCGAAAGCAGGATATGACTTCCTTTAAAATAGTGATTCCAAATGTACCCGGTAGAAGGTCGACAATATGTGGAATATTAAGTACGAAGAATGATGTCAGATAGTTCAGATAATAAAATGACTTATGCATGCATGTTGCAATTTCAGCCAGTCGATTTCAACCATAATCCACACCTACTGAATCCATTGAGCAGCATTGAGTCTCGTTAAGAGATGCAGTGAATAGTTTTGGAGCCCAACGATATTAAGCTCATGGTTGTTCTACTCAAAGAGACTATTTTGAGTGCATGGATTTACAGCTGGTCGAGGAAATGAACTCCTCAACAAATAACGGGTGGCAGCTCACGCAGCTGGCCAATGTTTCCAAAGGACTTATCGAAATGGTGTAAATCTGTGCAACTGGAGCACATTTACCAGTTAGCCTGTTACAACAAATATCCAGTACTCTGATAACTGGAAAAAAGAAATATATCTAAATGACCCCGCCTACATGACTGTGTGCGTTAGCTACCACTAACAGACTTCGTAGATTTATCGCTTTAGTGCAGCATGTAATGCACATTACTTATACGCTAAAATTATTCTTGTTGGTGATATTTGGAGGTAATCTTGTGGGCTAACAATTTTTCGATTTTGTCGATGATAGTCACCGTAAGTATGAACCATTATTAGGCAGTAAAGGACAGCTTGCATCAAGCTCTAAAGTGCGCTCCAAATACCGTGAGGCCCTTTTGATTTCCAGCACTTGCTTGTCTGCAAGCTCTCGCCTTTTTTGTTGGCCAGTTTTTTTCCGGCACTAAAGCACTGGAGCGGAGAAAGTAGTTGTTTACAATAGATTGAAGACCCTAGCAAATGCGGCAATAACTGCCAAATGGTTGAAGGAATTCTGCCGCAAAAACAAAATCAGTTTGTAGCGACACATTTGCTATTAACGAAATTTTTGATGCGATAAATGACAGTTCCATCAACAAATTCGGCTCCAGACGCAAACTCCGTTGACTCGGTAGCCAACAGCATTACATATTTCCATCAACATTATGATGACTGTTTATTTTTCGAGTGGGCGTTCAAGTGTCACGAAAATGTCTTCAAAGTTGAACAGAATCATGTGTCGTTAATGCGCAGGAAACATGGCACAGCGGATTATACACGTTATTGCAACTTCTTCAAGCAAAGGAACATAAGAGACCTCTGCTTTAAAAGAACCGTGCAGCAAATCCCAGCAATGTTCGGTTATCTTTCACTCTTGTTTATTATTCATTATCAGCATCTGAAACTAGTAAAAACGATGTCTGAAGACCACATAATCTATGTTGGTATTGTCGATCCTGAGTTTATAATATTCAACTTATTTATCATCATGTAAGACCAGTTAAAGTGTGTAATTTGCAAAAGCACCTCTGGTCACATACAGAAAGTGATACTAGAGCGATTATTTTGAACAAGTTTAGACGGTCTCCCGAAATAGCTCTGCAATCCATCACTCAGGAATATCAGGCTCCCTTGAACCGCAAGTACGACACCACCATGTTGGAGCAACAATTATCCAACCCGGCTGTCAGTATCGCCAAGAAAACTTTGAGGCAACCTTCCGGAGCGGCATATTCAGATGAAAGAAAGCTGGAACTGAAGCGAATGGTACCTCGAGCTATTGCGCCTATAAAAAGCACAAGTGTTCAGCCCATAATCGACGTAGACATAAGGAAAGCCAAAGCCGGACACGGAAATCTGGTCAAACCCTCAACTTAACCTGAAATCATGTAGCAGACGAAAGCAGTCAGATCCCCGGTTTAAAGAAGTATCTACAACCCATGGTATCCAGGCCGACGCTTGCTGAAAGGACGTTAAATCAGAGCAGATGGATGCATTATTCGATTGCAGCTCTATAGGGCTTCCTAGCTTCCTCGACGCACTTGGAGGAACATTGGATCACCGAAATACTGACCAGCATTGAACACCACCAGAATTACATTAGGCGTTGAGATCAATTTGCCTGATGAATTTCTTTATGAGATAGGGATAGGAGGCTATCATGGTCGTAGTGCAGTCTACCTTGTCTCTTGTGAGCTTAGTCTCCTCAACACAGACGGCATTGCTATTTCGCATCTTCCAGAAATGTTGACCGGCATATTGTTCACGTCACCATCAACTTACCTTTTGAGAGAGTTTGGGGCCAGTAATCCACTGGACGCCGCGGTTCTAAAACTGCAGCAGAAATATGGTGTTTTCAGCGAAGAACTTGGGCGCTGTTCGAAAACGAAAGCACCTTAACGCACAGCAAATTTCCAGACCTGAAAAGCCAGTGCCAAAAGCGGCTTCGCCAATCCTCGATACCGAATCCAAGCGCCTTGAAAATGCCGGGTCCTTAACTCAGTGAGCTACTCCTCGTAGACTGCGCTAATCGAGGCTATCAAAAAAAGAATGACGCCGTGCGTATCTCCGCCGATCACTCTACAGGTTTGAATAATGCCTTGGACAATCATCACTATCCATTACCCGATAAAATTTTTCCCGGTTCGTATTTTGGAACCTGTACTTCGCAGACGCCTGGTTGCAAATTGGGGTAAGTCGGAAATCCAGAAAAATTCTGACGACTGAATTTCACCACTGCCTATTTCACTACACCCAGTTGCAGTTCGGAGTTAAAACTGAGACAGCAGTCTTCCAGCAGATTATCGGCACAATGCTGTGTAATATGGTAGGAGGTGCCGGATATCTTTACGAAATCATCGTCACGGGACACAGTGAAGAAGACCTTCTGTCCCAGCCGGACGCCATCCTTCAACGGATAACTAACTATGGGTTCTGGTTTAGGAAATGAATATGTAAGGTTATCTTGAGTTTTTTTAAGTAACTTGGTTTCCTTATCGAAAAAAGGGGCCATCAGCCCGACCCACCCAATGGTGATGCGATTATAGGAACGCCTCTTCACCGACTATTGTTGAACAAAGGTCCCTTTTGAGGTTTATTAGCTACACAGCTCCCTTACGCCAATTGTGCATCGTTTAATTGAACCCTTTTACCAGCTTTTGGTCTGGAGATGTCTGAACTTCCGCCCAAGCATTTCAACTCCCAACTACCTGCCTCCTAGCAACTGACGCATCGAACTGTGGAGTTGAAGCAGTCATAGATTACGCATTCCCTGATGGTACGCAAGACGTTGTCACTCACTCAATGTCGCTGGATCCAGGTGAACGGAATTATAATCAGATTGAGGAGGAAGCGCTTGCATTCATTTTTGACGTGAAGAAGTTTCGCAAAATGCTGTACGGCCGACACTTTACGTTTGTGGCGAATCATAAAACACTATTGACTATATCTGGTTCACAGAAAGGTGTCCCGACCTACACAACCAACCTCAAAAAACGGTGAGGCACGTAGCTGCTTGGCTGCAAATTAACCATGAAGTATGCCTTAACGGAGACAAGTAAACTGACCGATGTCTTTTTGCGCTTGCTTATCTCCCCTGCAATGGAATCAGGATATACCCTCAAAGCAGCCGGTTCCGTCGAACCGAATGTTTGTGCTGTGGTGTTCGAGTCCATAATCCAACTGCCGGTGATTTCGGCTACGTCCTGCCATGTAATCCAAAGTGATAACTTAAAACAGAACGTAATGGCGTATCGCCAAACTCACCATTAACCTGTCCTTTAAGAGATTTCTGGCAAATTCACTTTTGCAACCGAATCGTCGTTCCCAGCAAACATCGCTGCCAGGTTTTAGCACAGTTTAACAATGGCCATCCAAGGATAAGCGGTATGAAGGCCATAATTCATAAAGGACTTTTGGATGAGCATAAGAAGCATGTATGCTAGGGCTGTTTCTGGTGCGCAAATGCCCAAAAGTTACACAACCGATATTAGCCGCAGCCTTGATCACAGCTAGAATAAACGTGGCCGCAAATCCACTTGAAATTTGCCAAACAACTAAGGAGCAAGACTTCCTCAGCGTTGTTGATGCATTCAGCCTGAGACAACGACGCCATCGCTAAACTGTGGCATTTTGTTCATTCTTTTTCCTCTCCTAAACTATTGTGTCCGGTATTGGCCCCCTCCATCAGTTTGTTGAATTTCCTAGAAAATTTGGCGTCATTCATTTCACTCACTACCATTCTCTCCTCAATAAAAGGTCAAGCTGAACCGTTTGTGGACACCGTTGAACGCGTGTTGACAGAAGCAGAAAGGTGTGGGTCCACGATAAAAGTTTTGGTGCGTTTTTGCTCAATTACTGAGCAATTCCTAACCCACGATCTCCTGACGGCTACAATCTAGCAGAGGTTATGATGGTGTTTCTTGAGATCTATTGCCCATGTCTATTTGGGTAAACCATTTCACAGACGGTTTGCCCGGGATCTTGCAGGGTCGCGTACAGTATCATCCAGTAAGGATCAGCATCGGAAAGCGTTTCGTCCGCAAGGAACTTTAGTGGATAATGTTGGAAGAGCTCCTCAATGTCGGAGAACTCCTCAGTGACAAGCGGCCGCTCAGCTATGAGAGAGAAACGCACAAACGTGTGCCTTGGGCCCAAATATGTGTTCCCGGACGAGCTCTAATCAGCAACTGAACTACGCTACCTATAACGAAGGACTGTGTGGTTTATCACGGTTTGTGGTTCACTCGTCTGTGTGGGGCACCATGTGTCGAAGCGACCACGGTTAGTTCGGAAGTAGGTAGTGTGCATAAACTGTCTGTGCCCAGCAAGTTACTGCAGAACGAGTTTTCCGTTGTACAACTGTTTGGATTTCGGTTCTAAATAACCATGCAATCGGGTATCAGTGGTTCTATGTCTACCTAATTGCGCATAAACATCCTCGACAATCACAGTCTTAACTTAGCTCCCACCACCGAAACAGGGTGCTCAAATTGTCGCAAAACAGTACTGCAAGGTATTAGAGCGACCGTTTGTTGGAAAGTAAGCAGACGCAATAAACAAGCAGCGGGGTTCTACGCGTGTATGAGATAATCTCATAGACATTGTGAAATAACCCGAAGACAGAAGACTATGAACCGCCAACAATCCAAGCAGACACTGCAGCTTGGTGGTTCGGATAAATGTCAGGCCCGGCGAAACCAGCGGTTGCAATTTCCGGTTGACCGGAGTTGCGCAAACAAAACCGATGGCGAGATCAGTTCAGCGACCTTATTTGAGACTTGCATTCTCGTTTCAGATAGACAGCACTCATCACTGAAAGTTAAGTACATGCAGGAGAAATATCTTATCCGTCTCGTTTCCGAGACGTGGGGTCACAGCAAACTGAAGAAGTTGCCGCTCTCGATAGTGGGTGGCCAGCGGATAGGGGTGTATCTACGAAGATGTCTCTGGGAACTGTGTATGGAAGGGGAGTGGAACTGTAATGTGGAACAGAAGGACGGGTGGTACCTCGAACAGCCTGTTTTCTCCTACCCTCCATGACGTGTGCAGCAAGTAGGATGACCGGACTGATGGCGGCAATCGATGGCCTAAGTAACGCAAGATTATTTGTGAGGGTGCAATTTATGTTTGTTTGTGGTCTGGAATCATGCCTGGGCGCCCAGGCATATAAATGAGAACGATTAGGATAATCAGCTAAAGTCTTTGGCTTAAAAGTCCGAATGCGAGGCAGTGGTCATAAGCGTATGACCGCCGAAGCAGCCTATATTTTTAAACAGCAATTTGACCACGCTTCAATCCTAAACCCGGAGGACCAGGAGATCGTAATAATCAGTTTAACCTGACGTTGTGGCGTCGAGAAGTTTGCAAGCCGTTTGCAAACCTCAGAAAACGGATCAAACGTCACCTGACCAGTAGAAAAATTATTGCCCGAACCAGATGCTACATCTTCTGGTGCAAACCACCAAGAGAGGGAACACAGAAAGCCGGCGTGATTCAATTCAAGTGGATAGCAACCTTGACGGTGATGGAACAACCAAATTCCTCGCATCTGTTTCCGTGTAGCCTTGTTCTCCTCAGGATCTCGCACCTCTTCAAGATGCACTAAAAAAGAACACACCTTGAAGTATATTCTGTGAGTTATTGAAGATCACAAGAGCCGTATAAAGCTTGAGATAGTAATTCCAACCACATGCATGAAGAACGCCAGGCAGCGGATTACGTCTTCTAAAATCTAGCTTTACGACCAAGTATACTGCCAACTGGCCTGGCATTCCACCACATTCAAACCCCACAAACTTGAAATCTGATTCATCGAGTTACTGTCTGATGGGTCAGCCGTTGCTAACCCTGGCAAGCTGCTTGTACGTCATCCACAGGTGTTAAGATGTCGGCGTCGTCCAGATGCACAAAGGATTTTGAAGTAAACTCTCATAGAACAGTAGACAATCTGGTTAATATGTCTAACGGGATCCAATAAATCTCATTGGTGACCTGGTGATTAAGAACATGAAAAAACTTACAATAGCAAATAAATTTTAACTAAAAGTCTCCTTACTGCTTGTAGACCAAATATAAAATGAGATGACGATTGGGTAAGCACTGTAACTGTGACGGTTTCAAAGCTTTCCGGTGATTAGGTTTTACTCATCGTGATCATTTTGAGCACAGTAATGATCCCCCAATCGCCTATGGATTAACTGTGAAAGCATCTTTAGGTTGCCTCCAGATGTACAAGTGTCTCTGATGCCCACATTAGCGTGGTAGGACGACTCGTTTGTGTTGCGGACTAGAGATTCCAGGAAGCGCCTTAGTGATGCACACTTTGATGAGAAACATACTGGACAGACAAGTGATATCAGGATGAAATGAAAAGGCTAGAAAATGTGCCTGACCATAATAACTAGTTTTACGTGCGGGCGATATTTGGTGAGTGAGCTTCGTTCCGCCCCACTTGTTCTGCTAGCACTTGTTGTAACCTAAAATAGCACTCTAGCACATTGTCGCCTTGATTCACATTCCGCTCACCGAAGAATGGACCATCAGTTCTACGTGTTGGCTCATATAATTTAGTTCGCTGTTTCACTAGTTTTCAGCGTAAATGAACTCATTAATTGGTATGATCATATGTACACGATTGGGGTTAATAGCATCGATGGTATGGTGACTTCTGGAAGGGGGTTTTAAAACTGCATAGAATCAGGTGGATAATTATGATACGATTCTGTTCATGCCCATTCTCACTATGACCAGTTACTAAAGGCCGTTCTAAAAACTACACATGTACAGTCATCTCAGGTTACTAACCGTATAACGGTGAGTTAAACTGAACCAAAATACTCCACAAAACAGTCAGTGTTTGGTGAACTTTTTTTTTGGGGGGGGGGTACGGAAGAACCGAAATGTATGCACGTGTGTCGGATGCTCAGGATGTGGTTTCCTTTAATACAGCGGGATAAATTCCGTGTTGCTAATTCATCAACAGTTATTTTGGTGGTTTAAGTTTCCCAAGTGCTTGCTTAACTCATCTGCGATGCTACCGTTTGTACTCTACAAATGTCCCCTACGTTACCGAAACAACCGGATGGTAATGGTTGGAAATGTGGACACTCAAACAGCCGAGAAGAAGTGACCGTAAGGCTTGATGACGTTTGATCTGTTTACTTCAAAAGTGCCCATCTCACTGACCACATTGAGGAAGCTATGCAATTAGTATTGCTTCGGTCGGGTCCACAACGATCAGAAAAGCACTGAACTCCAGGTTCCCAGGTTCGCTCTTGTTCAAGCTCATCGACAGTGCATATAGTTGGCCATGCGAGGTTTGAGCTCCTTACAACTAACACTCGAGGTGAGCGTGTTACCACTTCCCCACGAACACATGCTGGACGCAACTGAATTATCACTTCTGAACAAAGGATCTTTTTCATGCTCATACCAGGTGAGTGGCTTGCCAGACGCCTCAAAGGACAAACCAGTAAGTCTCCAGATTTTGTCGATTGACTAACATGGCTGCCAGACCTTCGCACTCAGATAGCACCATGAACACCTGTCCACCGCCAGAAAAGTTTGGATTAGTTGCAGTTCGTTGCCAAGTTTGTAGAGAAGTGTTAAAACAAGGGCAACCTGTATGTACATTTATGTCATGTTCTAATGACATTCGTAGTGCAATTAAGCAAAAGGCGCTGTCAAAGGTGTGGTAATGAGCTTCCCTCACGTGAATTCAAACCCCGGGACGGCCAAGATGGAACCACTTGTACGCGAGAGTCTTGTTCACAAATTAGGCTTTTAAATTGAGATGATCATAGATGCGTCATTTTCGTATTGCCTACAATCCTAGTTTAGTCCTGAACAAAGTTCTATACAGCAGCGAACAGCTTTCGCACGTTTGATTGCCAGAAGCCAGCCCCGTTCGCCATCCAGTCCATTTTGCCAAGTGCATGCAGATCATTTTTCAAGTAAATCATAAGTTTGACCGGACCTTGGATATTGCGTCCACCTGATGAGTCACAGAAGTGGGCAAAACCTGTCGGTGAATTTCAGCAGTCTTACAAGTAGTACGTACTAGTCATAATTGCCTCATCTTCTCATGTGAAATAGAAACCCCATCATTCATGCAACACAAAAAGGTGGGGTTTATGGTTAAGTACGATAAAATGTGCGACCATAACTATCAAAGTGGAATGGATGACTAGGAGATTGCTTATGCAAATCCTAGAAAAAACAGTGCACTGGAACAAACATACGAAAGTCAAACTATAAACATGCTCTCTTCCATGATGACGGCGACCAATAAAATGCATGAATTAAGACACGTATGAACTTCGTTATTCAATCATTTACGAATAAACACACACAGGTGGACCTGGGAAGATAAAAGATTCTAAAAGTGTGGGAAACACATTGGGGTTTCGAATCAAAACGGTTACATTTTGCAAACCTAGTTATTGTACACAGAGATATGTAAGGTTTATTATGGTCTCGTTAGCCACAGAAGGTGCGGGTGTCAATAACACCAACAAACGTTTCCACCTGGTAATAATACGTCTGAGAAACAAAATAATCGTTGGTTTATTTTAATTGAGACTAAATATAATGACCTCGTTTCAACTGCTTTGTTTGCTTTCTATAGATAAACGACGTTTGTCAGAATGATTCCTGGGCAGTAGAAGAAATCTACCGCGCATTGATTTGAAGTTGGGATTTGGTCAAAGAAAAAACCACACCAATGAAACTGCCAGGGTACGTATGCGTGATCTAGAATAACCCTATTTTGAGATGTATTATGGCACATTGGCAGGCTGTCATCTATGTTTGTCATTGCACCGCATTTTACAGGTTCCCAAAAGTTTAACCGACAAACCTAAGCGGGGAAGTCTTGGTTACTTCAGGTAGATGTCACATCATTTTGGGACATATTGTACTTTCTATAATGCTTTCCTTCCATGAATTTATACTTTTGTCCATTTCTGGTGTTCCGCCGGGAGCGTTGGTTTACTCAACGATTGTAGGACGGGAAGCTTGAGGAATTAACGCCACCACGAGTGAGGACACCATTGAGAGTTTGCGTACAAATATGTTTCTCTCTCTTCTGACCCAGAAGTTTGTTCTTCATTGAGGTCCACTTATTATACATGTATCACGGTAAGATCCAACAATTTTGAATACGATTTCATCCATTTTTGCGACATGTATACATGGATATCAGCTGCTACGGCACCGTTCGTGCACCTTGCTTCTTCCGTGTTACTGGCGCACAAATTTTTGCTGAGCTTTACAATCTTGGTTTAATAACCAGCAATTTTGAAATGAATTCCCGGAGCCAACTGCTATTAAAAAACGTTGCGACTACTATCAAGCAAGTAGTTCATGTAGATAATGATTCATACAACGAGTCAATCATCCAGAACGGAATATAGTGACAGTCAACCTCCAACTAGGGGACACACAATGCGTGGGTACTTGCTGACTTGCTCCTCAAACAAGAAATCAATAAACAATAAGTGAATAAAAATTTATTATTGATCACAATCGTCCATCTGGGAGGTCTTTGCTTGAGGAGCAAGTCAAAAAGCACCCAGAAAATGAGGGCTGAGAAAATGAGGATTAGTGGAACTGTATTCTGTCCAGTAGCAATTCAGTCTCCCTGCTGATCAGCCGCTTGTGGCCGAGCGGATTGGTCTTCACCTGCCGGCTGGAGGTTACAAGTTTGAACCGCCCTAGAAGTTCGTGAGCTGCGTGCTGCTAATGGTTTCCAGTACGGATCAAACAGTTGTACTATGCTTCGTGGGTGTTCTGCAACATTTACCGGAGTAAATCACAATTGCAGTCCAATGATATTTTTTTCGAAACTGGGCAACAAACTTTGGTCGCTGACAGCCCAAAATGTACCTTGCTGTTATTGGCGTGACTGTTGTGGGTATATCACGTATTTCGTTGTACAGCCGGTACAAATTCAGAACGACTGCAGTGGTGAATGCCGAACCAATAAGGTGTTGGCACCGAACTGTCTTGCATTTTCAGTAAAACCATGTTGTCCGTATATTCTCTGAAGGAAGGTCACCAAGCGCTGCAAATACTCCGGCCAGTATGCAAGTAGAAAACAGAGGGGAATCTACCGATGGACATAGGAAGTGCTCCAAATAAAATTCGACCACTCACTAAGCAATAATCGAAGGATTTCTGTGACGATGAATGATTTGAAGTTTAACGTTAACCAGGTAAAATATTACATGTTCATTGGTTTTTGCTTTCTTCAGGACTGTTCTTCCGCATCCGCAATTGTCTCTAGGGTGAATGGTGAGTAGTCCTTGAAATCATCCATGTGGTTCAGAGAACGTATTCAAACAAATGAAAATCGCGTCCATAATATTCAGTTTCTAGCGTTATTAGACATAAAAACACTACAGGTGGTATCAACGAACAGGCCTGTCTGATTTCGCATGACCCCGACCCCTAAGTCTTTCAGATTCAGGAACCGAATGCATATGTAGCTCTCACCAAGAAGCAGAAATCATATATTATTACGGTGTGTCTAGTGATTAGGCCAGGAAATTCGGCATGCACTACTGGACTAGAGTTTGCTCCAGAGTAACCTATAATATTTTCGCAGGTATTTCACACACAAAGACAGCATTATGAGGACTCATGAACCCATATGCTTATAGGCATTTAGCGTAATTTGCGGTGATGTTCCCGTTTATGTGATTCACCCTACGAACTGAGATGTTATGGTTAATCACCTGGTTGGTTCGTATGCATTTATTGTGGTTAAAATTGTAATGTGTTTACATTTTACCTTCTGTTCTTTTCAGGACAGTAAGTACATCCCTTTGGGTTGTTAATGCTTTCGTTAGCGCATAGTAAAGTTAGCCACCGAATATTTCACATGCGGAGACTACCATAGGAGGTTGAACGAACGCATGAAGGAAGCGCCACGGAAATTTACCTGACGAAAATCCGCGCCTACTTGATGATGCCCAAGAAGGGCAAAACCGGTCGTGGGCTGTCGGAGTTTTCAGCAACATTTTGAGTTGTGTGTAACGTTTAGACAATAATCTGACACCCTTTGCTTTCTCACAAATCCTACCGCAGTGAGAAATCTTTTATGGGCTCCAAGCCGAAACCGCATCCAACAAAATCAGATGGGAACTAATAACCTTAGAAAGACGTCAGCCTGCTAACAGTACATTTTTTGAAACTAAGTGTTATCGTCAAATGCGGCCGCTGTAAAATTTACCGCATATTTTCCCCCGCTTTTCATTTTGTTGCTACTTCCCAGCATTGCTAGCAATATTTCCAACCAAAGTGAAAAACGGCAGATGCTCTTGTGTTTGAAGGAATCACTCTCGAGTTCGTAACATGGACTATGTACGTAACTATATTTTGTGTTATGTTTTTGCTTTCCATATGCTATCCATCTAAATAGGTATTCTTCAAAAAGTCCACAATATTCCTCAAATGTAGACACTGGTGATTTTCCATCCAAAGCGTTTTCAACAGTGGGATATTAGCGAGTATAATACGTTCAACTGAAGAAAGCAAAAGTTACCCGGAGCATTCGAGTGTCGTGGTCCCCAGTTATATAACCTTCCTTTGGTTCGAAATCCGCTGGAAGTCCAGGCTAACAGTAATCCATAGCTGGACCTAGCAAATTTCCACTAATTAACTGAGTAAAAAAATCCCTAAAACGTTCCAGAATGATCCTGAACGGCCATTCCACTAATGTTCTTCATCGACGGTCTGGCGACTAAATATGAATGTTTTTTCCAAATGAAGGAGAAATCCCAGGATGGTTTCGGTGTTTGTAAACTGTTCATGTGGTAGTTGAACGCCATAAGAATCTCCATGATTCAACTAAAACGAGCGTACTATGTGCAGCCCTTTTTTCTACAGTTTTCGTCCCCTGAAACAGGTCGGATGACCTTATGCTAACAGTCGGAGGTAGTGCTACAAATATCATGGCAGCAAGCTCCAAAGGCCTCCTGGATGGGGCTCCAGCG
>SJOL01007330.1:349250-366486 GCA_004794785.1 Opisthorchis felineus
CATTTCGTGTAGTAGCTGCGTGGAATAACCTTCCTCCGACGGTTGTCCACGCTCCTTCTAGAAACCATTTCAAAGCACCACTAGACACTTTTCTATGCGAGTCCTCGTGCTGGAAAAATTACTGCCCTGCGCTGAGAACTTAAAGAGCAGTGCTACACTCTTTTTTCGCTTGTGCCTTTCAGGTGAACGACAACCGCAGAACGACAAAAACACAACCGACCCGGGAAACTTGGGCAAAAGCCTCGATCCTGTGTATCAATCTGTGAATCCGTGAATCCGTGATTACGTAAAGCTGGAACACGAATGCGCGCCCGATGTGTGTGTATAAATTTAGCTTGGGATCGTTTCTTGACTGCACGAACAAGTCATAATTGTTTTGAAGACCCCTCGACAGATCCCGATTGGTGTTGTCCGTCACAAATCCCATCCGATAGGTAAATTTTCTGAGCTTCCTTCATCCTTATGCTCTGCAGGGATATCATATTTTACGCAATTTCGAAATACACGCCATTGCAAATGAAGCTGGCTCTAACGGGCTGCTCAACAAAGTCACATTTGAACCTCTAGAAAATTTGTGTATTCCTTCAACTGCTTGGAATTAATTCAGGATTGGAGTCCTAAATATGTAAGCTGGTGTATTCAAATAGCAAATATCGTGGAAATTTATGGACAGACAGCACGAGGTAACGAAACCTAAGGAGGAAACTAGAAACTATTTACCAGTGGTCAGCTAATCGTACACAGTTGTCAACTCACGTGCGCAACTTTGGACAAATCCTTATAAGTAATTTTTAACCCTGCAACTTCTTCAGTGGGTCTGTTACTGCGGTTTGTTTGCTACATAAGTAGTCAAAATTCCAAAGTGATTCATCATGTAACCAGGGCGAAACGAGTTGTGTCAAGTGGTATCTAAGATGAAAATCACCCCTGTCCGAGAGTGAGTCTGTTAGGGCACTGTAAATAAAACTCTCAAACCCAATTCTACTATGTGTGCCAGCTGCCAGATTTATTTTACATCGCAGTATCATGTGGATATCCAAGGTTATTGCAAACGTATTTTTTACCGATATGCATAGTCACATTTTCCTGGTTAATGATTACTATTACGGGAAACAAATTACCCACATACCAATAAATTTGTCAGATATATTTAAGTGTCTGGAATTTTATAATTTTATGATCTTGACAGGTTAATTTGGACATCATGATTTCAGAATCCACGAAGTGCTGCGTTTTGTTTAGTAATACGTTCTTTCCAGAAATCGCATTTGGCAAATACTGATGTACTATGAGGCTTGATGGTGAATAATAATGCCGATGGTGATCAACCGTTCATGCATTCAGCAAGGACTGGTGAATTTTGTATGAATTCGGGCAAACAACCGAAGCGCAAAGTGGGTTTTCCTGGTTACCCGGCAGTTGTAAAATATTTGCAATGGTCCAGCACAATGCGTTTCTCGTCCGGACTATCGGTATTTGGATAAGGTGTTTCTAAGTCTTCATTCCTAAATACTTACGGTATCTAGAAACAGATGGCTTTAAAAAACTTGGCTAATCAAACACCGTGGGATCTCATTTAAAGTTTGTCTCTCCTGGGACTTTTTCAAGGAAGCCTGTGGGGAAGCAAAGTGTAGGAAAACAACCGCTTGTTAATCTAAGTTTGCTTTACTTTAGATATCGCAAAAGGAATTTGATCGAGCGAATTTCTTTCTAACTGATTTCGTTGCGGGATACATTTTGCTACGTACTATTTGTAGGTTGCCCAAAATAGTCATATGGTTGTAGCAGCGTTTCAGAATCCTGCGTTCGTACGGCGAAAACTAATGCGGAATCCTCGCCCTGAGTATGGCACCACATGCATCTTTTTGTGTTGTCTGTAGTGTACACACCCTGCGTAGATGTCTTCTCTGGTTTGAAGAGAGGTAGCCACTGGATTACAATGGCTCCGCAGAAGGGAGCATAGAAGTCCCGTGCCATGTGAACTGGAATTTACCTGGCATAGGGCACCGTTGCAATAAGTTGTAGACAGTTGCGGGATATATAGGACACATACTCATGTCATAGCATAGGTATTCCATTGCGCCCGCAGTAAAGGTGAGAGGCTCTGAACTCCAGTTTCACTCTTGTTAGAGCTCATCGGTAGCGGTTATCCTGAGCAGTGCGGGGTTTGAACTCCACGAAGCTGACAGACGAGTGTGTTACCACAACCCCACCTGAGCTTGCTGCACGCAACTGGAATATCACACCTGACCAAACAAAGTTGTTCATGCTTGAACCATGTGACTTGTAGGCCCGACATCTCAGACGGCGACCTAGTAAATCTTCAAGATTTTGTCGACCGACTGACTTGTTTGTCAACACTTCCGAGCCAGGAAATAGCTTGGACGCTTGGAAACCGTTGAAAAATCATTTGATTAGCTAAATATTCGCTAAAGAAGCGAACTATCTCCCCGTGTACTTGCCTAGCCGCTTCTCTGGAGAACATGCATGCAAAACTGTACTAGCAATATTCTTGGGCACTGTGGCAAGCCATATAAACTTTGATAACGCTGGTGAACGTTGCATTTAGAGGATCATGGGTTAATGTCATTAGCAGTCAAGTCAGTTTTGATTTGTAATGCTACATATGCATTCATTTTCTCAACCCGTGGGTAGGCAAGTGCAGGTCTTTGTGTTAAAGATATTCTAGAGCTATTGAAATATTTTTTTGTTGAATCCTGCATGTTTTTCATTCAAGAAAGTTCTCCTAACCAGTGCTTAACGCAAGTAGGCAATTGTTAGCCTGAAAATTTGTAACCATCATCTTTGTATGCAGTCGCTTATTTGGCTGCCTACCGGTTAGATTTTCAGTTGATAATCAAAGGAATCGCGTTTGTTAATAGCATTACAAGTAGGCGTCCTCCACCGGTGTTTGAAATACGTTTGAAGATAAATCGTCTATGAAAAAAATTTGATATTTTTGCGGAACACGAGAATACTGTAATAGTCATTTTTCCCATTCAGCGAAGCCGAACTATGCTGAAAATCCTAGAAGTACTGTACAGATATTTTATCTGTTTTAGGGATCATTCAGAGAGCTTCAAGCCCGCAAATCTCCCGAACACTTTCCCGTTCAGTGAGAACGCGTTGCTCAGCAGTCAAATGAACATCCAGTCAACGGGTGATCACGTTATCCGGGTTCCATGTCTAAAGCAGGAGTGACACTGTACGCTGTCTTAAATCAAACCTATCAAACTGCTGATCAGCGGTAAGACGGGAGAAGGAATGCACCCAGTAAAATATGTGTAGACTTTCCAAAACCTAATTTGTAGATGTATCTATTAGCCAGTGGAGTGTTTGTACAGAAATGTTGACGTTAGTTGTGTAAATCAACCCTGGTCACAGGTACAATGAACCGACTATAACATACATAATGTTTGTTTTGAGGCAACATTGATAGATCCTGCAGACAAACTGGGCAAACAATGAAAGAATGAAAGTGCACCTCTACTAACATTAAGGATATTTTACCACCCGATGACAGGCGATTTTACAAAGCGCACGCTTCAGCGTTGCGTTGGGAGTAATTTGTGTAATTTCATTAAAAATCACAGTGCGATATTATTCTCAGCTGTACTCAGACTTTTGAGGCCCATCCCTGTGAAATACGCGTTCATAAATTAAATTTCAAGAGCCTGACGGTAATAATAGGGCTTAACGGCTACATTTAGCTACATTGACTTCTTTCCTAAGATTTGAACAGGTAAAATAAATTAACATCTTTCTGAGTTGGATAACTGCAAAGGCATTTATGGTGAAAAGCCATTTTCAGGCATGATGGTCACCGTTTTGAGCAATTATTCTGAGCGCTAGAAGTAAATACTGGTGATCAGAAAGTATGTATTCTTTCTTTTACCTTTCACTAAGTTCAACCTATCTACAATTTAGACGAACGTCAGCGGAAATAGAAGAAGCGATTATTGAAGGCGACCGTATCCGTTTGAATGCAGACTAGAACGTAGTTAACAGAACAAAGCAGTTTTCCAGAAAGTGGATGTTCGGATTTAATAGGTTACCTACGTAGTTAATCTGTGAACAAAATAATAAGCGTTTTAGTTAGGTAGCGCTTTATGATTTTTTGGTTTGTAATGATTGTTTTCTTTAGTTAGTGCAGAGCGTGCGGCTCCAAACTTCAACAATGAGAAGAAGTACGGTTTGACACGAGCTTCTCTGGAGGATCCTCAGAACACTAGAATCCTGCACTAAATTGATCAAATCGAAAGAATACAGACAATGAGATCACACGATCTCTGACTGAAAAAGCTGCGTGTTGTGGCGCAAATTTATATTTTTATGCGTCCAATTCTGGAAAAAATTGCCCCATAATTTTCATATTTTTACCGCTTGGAAATTAAAGGGCATCTATGTTTTGGTGGCTGCTGCCTTGTAATTAGAAGGTTTGTGAAAAACGAAGCTCTGTATCTTTGAATCTACAGGATTCGTACTCTATTGATCCTCCACTAAAGCGGCATTGCCAGCTGGCACTGACTTTATGAGCATTTTCTTGTTGATGTCATTGCCATGATAAGGATCCTTGAGACAGATGGAATGATCTGGTCTAAGACTGGCATGCAGTATCGGTCCCCGCAATAGCAACTGATACGCTTTATTTGCAGACCGTGTCTGTGACCGTCGTTCCGCAGAGCCGACTCCGCGAAGCACCCATAAATTCAACTCATTTTATCACAAAAGAGCACAAAGACCAGCAACCGTGAGGGAAGGTATCAAAGACCGAGTGTCTTGAGATAGTTTTCTCCTTTGCTTGGCGGTTAGTAAGAGTAGTATTTTTGCAAGCTGCTCCCAACACAGGTCAAAAGCCTAACATTCATTTGCAAAATATGTTTGGGACATTAAGGTACACACTTCAAACATCGATTCACAATAATCAATCGGATAATGCACCGACAGTTGTCATCCACCTGACTGTAAGGGGAATAATTAGTCAGACAATTTCTCGAAAATCACCAAGATCCCTCTCACACCATTGCATAGCCAGCCACTGGCTTAAAACGTCCAGTGTTTACTTGACTGCTAAATTAGAATACTTGCATATTGCTACCAATGCGAATCACACGATTTACTCGGTTAATCTGAGTAATCCCTGAGTTAATCCGAGAAAAAATATTGCGAATCAGAAACGATAGAAAAAGAAAATGATAACCTTCAGCCTTTATGGTAATTCAGCAAGTCTAGGTGGTCCCTTACACTATTTCAAACGCGAACTGAATGTTGGACACTAGTCTATCTGGTTTGACATGCTTACTAATTGATCAGACTGTGGTCTACAGCCCACCATCGGAGCTCCTCTTACACGGAGAAGTCTCCTCAGAAGATTGTCAACATGGACGCCCACAGACTGGTAGCGCTGAGAAATTCTCTGAAGGTTGAGAGATCACAGTTTTTTGTAAGTAACATTGGAAACTGGAAACTAGGATCTCCCTTGAAAGGCATATGGGACTGCAAAAGCAGTTTCCTACTACTTATCGTTGTTGATAATATAAGACTGTGTTAATTTGAACTGAGATGTCTTTACGTTATTGGGCTCATTTTCTTGCAGGAAAGCGTAATTAGACTAACAAATCCTGTTTCTCATTATGGGGTTATCAGCGGTGGAGATCGCACGGCATTCAAAGAGTTGTGAACCCGGCGCTCCAGGCGAGTATTCTGAACAGCCCGAGCATATGTGACTAACAGATGTGATGTGATTGTTTACCGATAGTTTGGTTTTCGAAAACTGTTTGTTGAATCTTCTAGGCCAAGTAAAAAAACTCAATCGATGCTAATTCTGTGCGAAACTGTGTTTGCTGGCCACACTGCTAGACTTAATCGTGACTGGTGTCCACATGTACAACTGGTCAGCTAATCCTGCTACAGACAGTCAGTTAGCCTCAAGAATGCCGAAATCAACATTGGACGAATTTATTACGATGGAAACCATCGGTGTCATGACTACTGAACGTGTAACTATGACGACTTGTGTGACTCTCATGAAGTTGAATGGAGATGCAGTTGACCCCATGATTTTTGACGGACATCTAACATATCAAGCAAAATAAATTTCAATCCATGTACGCTCTGCTGTTAGAAAGATGAATCTGGAGGACACGAGACCGAAGCTCGTGATGTCAATCAGAACAAACCGCGCGGTGGACTAGTTACCTACGCTAGTTTATAACATCTACATCAGATTTAATCGGACGCCTTGGTAGATGTTGGGTTACTAGGAGGATTTTTAAGGCTTTCGAAAAAGTACATGATTGTTATTGGAGCAGCGGAAGCACTAAATCCTTCCGGTTCCTTTCCTATACCGTATTAAACATAGCTGGATTCATATGAACAAGCATGAGGTCGATGACTGCCCGTTTGTTTTGGTGGAGTGTGAAATATGAAAACCTACGTCGGGTGGGTGGCTCACCAAGTTGGAACCCTCACGTGATAGGTTGACTACGTTACTGTTAGCAATGTGTCACCTTTATTCAAATTACCCTTCACTGTCATAATATAAATTGTAGTAGCTCCGCACTGAGGACGTGCACCTATAAATGAGCGACTAAATGATGACATTTTTACATATAAACCTTATATCACTCACTGGAAAAAATGTCATCATTTCATAATATTTCTTTCATTTGAAAGCATGTGGGCTTTCAAACTACAGGCGTGTTTTTTACATGTGTAAGCTAACTCGCCAGAAAAAGTACGCTGAGTACAATTGGACGGCCATGGACGACAGGCTGTTACTTTTGGGGGTAACCACGACGTAAGAAATGCAATCCATCGGACAAAAGATGCCATCAGCCGAGAAACGTGTAAGTACATCAAACAAACTGTACCAAAGAACAGGTTGGCGGCCAAATTTTTTTCTTAAAATGTAAGCCGAAAAAATAACCTTGAATACTTTAGACGCCTTCAACAAAACTTTGGGAAATTAAAACAATCAGCCGTCAGGGGCAGTCTCAAAGGATACGGTTAGCGTAGCTTCTGAGACCCTGAGCGCAAGGAAATAATAGAGCACAACATAACGAATTTACATCGTGTCCATTTAAGCATATTATGCGTAATTCGATGGTTTTTCAAGCCTAAAATCAGCTTTTACCCAACTTTGATAAAAGAGAGTGGACATTCAAAAATTTAAAATTATTATACGCAATGTAACGAATTAAATTTCTATGCCAACAAGATTGTTTTATCTGGGATTAGCCGGTCTGATTCGCAGTTCATATAGACACTTTACATTCGAGTTTGGGCGATACCGATAGATTTCGCGATGTTCTCAAACACTATGAGAGGAAATATTTTTGATGAATATTACTCATCATAATATCGCAAAATTTTTAAGGTGGGAGCAAAAGCTAGTTCGCAGCTTTCCACGTTTACCTCAGCAACCGGAGATTTACTACTCTGTGAACACAACTTACCACAAGAAAATAAATACCGGGTCATGTGATCACAACCAGATCAACCTGTCATGTTCGTAAATTTGTAGACATGACACAGCCCTATTTAGACGCGATAGACCAGTCTGTGGGGACTTTACCCTGGAAATAAATCCGGCAGATGTTTTCTCCTCTTCTGCCCATCAGGAGTCTTAGAATTGTAATGAAATATCGCCATCACCACTGACAGTTTGCACGTTTGACTGGTCGCCTGTTTTTCATCCTCCAGAGATGCTTCGTGGTACTAAATGTTCCACAACAAAGCATCAACACAGATGAGTTAAACGCCAAAATCTACCTATGTCTATGGTGAGGAATCGCCTAGATATGTACAATTCCGCCGATAAGGACCGCAGTGACATCAGAAGTCCAACAGATCATTCGGTTAGGATATCCAGTCCAACCTGGCAACTCGGTAGGTCCATAATCGAGTAGACTACTTCTGACAACGTAACAAGGCATGCATCTCCTATTTTATCACACCGCAAACTGAACACAGCATCATAAATGAGATGTTGTGGCGTTTTCATTCTGGGAAGCATTACTCTGTTGTTTTCTGATAGCCTATAGTTAATTTGTTTTCAAAGTTGACATTAGGGTGTGCCGTGGTGTTTAGTGGTTCTTTCATGTTAAATCATTTTAGAAAGTCATCTGTTGCAACTCTTAATAGGTAATACTACTAGCAGTTTGTTCACGTGATTCTGGAAGGTCACACAGGAACAAATCGGAACAGGTTTAGCAGAGGATGAGTAAAATATGCAAACAAACGTCATCCGTTGAACAATTATGCAGAAAGGGATATGAAACTATTCAAAGCACAACTTTTGGGGTAAGACGTTCAGCTAGTTAGCGACCAACCCTGTAAAATGCGCAAATCCGGTGGTTTTATCAAGAAACATTTCTGGAGATAGCTGGTGGATGATATTTTGAATTAGGTTAACTAGTGAAACACGATATATTTGATTGCATGGGTGTGATAACATTCTAGGCTCTTCTGATGTAAAACTGCACAGAATAGAGTGGTATGCACAGAACACACAACAAAGGGAAGACGCTTAATCAAAAACTGGAATCAGCGATTGTTTAGGACGTACAAGCAATTTGATTGTGGGGAAAACATAGGCGACAACGAATAAAGCAGGGCGACGAGAGGCGCAAGACAATCGAGGTCACATTGCTTAGCCTGAGGTCATGGTAGCAAGCAGCAGTGTGATCGAATGAGTTAGGTGGAAAGGCGTCAAACTGTAGATATATTTGGTACCGGGATACTGAGTGAAGGTTTAATACGTCTGAGGCACAAATATGCAGTTCACCTTTAAATTCTGGGGCACCCTTTTGCTGGAATTTTCCCACCCACTTCTTCTCCAAGGTGTCGTGTGCCAGGTGGAATCAGCGTCCTCATACAATTTGCCGTGGATTCTGGCCCTGTTTTAGGCATCCGAGGAACTTGGTTAGTCATATTGATTCGGAACATTATGGTGTCAATGTACCACACCGCTGTGGAAGCCTGTAATCTCATCTACCTCTCTTTCACGCGAAGGCAGTATATCCTTGCTGCGAATGCAGACAACGACTGGAGAGTCATGACACTACAGTGGGCGCATTGCGTTTAAACTGTGACAACAATGGAAAAGCATATTTAGGCTTTTGTGTGTGCATTATTATGGCTGCGAAATGGAAGATGATGTAGAAATTTGTCCGGCTCACCACACGCCTGTCTTTTAGCCACAGCGCACCGGCGTCTTTTTACAGCTTTTAGTAGATTTTTTGGAACAAAGAATTCTAAGTGTGGACTATAGATAGCCCCATTTAAGCAAACTGGATACCTTTGGTGCTTAGCATAATCTGCAGAGTGAGTTTTTGGTTAGATGATTACTGCAATGTTTATGTGGTGCGTTCACTCGAAATCAAAGTACTTTAACAATGTTTTCCAACAGTCAGCGTAAACTTCTTAACACGAGCGTGTACTTTTCGGCCACTGGGTCCAACTCGTAAGTCCAGTGTGGCGTGTATGGACAGTTGTAGAACCATCAATTGCAAATATCTTGGAGTCACTGGTTATTTCTAGTTACCAAAATCATTGATGTCATAACGATTGCTTGTTACTGATTCCCACGTGGTTCGGTGTATTTAAAGGGCAAGACGGAATGTCGTAGCGTGCGTGGAATTGCCAGTTCACCATTGACAAACAGTACCGTAACATGATGAAGTGGGATTTTAGATAATTCCGGAAAATTTTGCCTGAAATTGACTGACATTTCCTGAATCAAGTCAGTGGGAACAGTGTGTTAAAGCACTTGAGAGTCTCAGTATAACTCCCATGTGCACGAAAAAGGACGCGACTTTCATAGGACGAGAGATCAGCGGACTGGCTAAACATGAAGGGTGTTCACAAGAAATCAGCTCATGGGATTTGTTTTTCATGCTAATGCACTAATTCTTAGTTATATATTGTTTACACTTGAGTCACCGCTGTGCAGTTGTCTTAGCCCATTTTGTTCTTGGGCTCATACAGTCATTGCAAGAACTGATGGTCCACTTCCTTCCCACAGATGGAAGCTTACTGATGATTTCTAGTCCCATGCAAAGTCGGGAGCCTCATATCCTATTCGATGATTTAAAGAGGACTTCTATTCGTAGTTGGTTAAATCCACGCAACGGATATACAGCGTGCTGGTGCAAATGGTTTGTACAAAAACGGAAGGACTTGCGCCACTCAAATTTAGCAGTGCATTTTCTGAATTGTGATGGCATAAGCAAGAATTCGTAGAACAACACTGAGAGTCAGTAATGTGGAGTCAAAGCAAATTTTATATAAACATCCACGTTGGTACCTTTACTCTATATTAGTAGGCGTGAACTTTCAGATAACGTCAAACTTCATAAAAACACATACAAACAAGGGTTAGTAGTTGTTGCTGGAGAAATCAAAAATTTTAAGGGTTGTGAAGGCCAAACAGAAAATGAAGAATGAACAACGTCTGTAGTTGGTTTATGATTGACCAAAATAGGCAGATAACTCACATAAATGCCAAACCGTTATCGAGAAAAAGCTCAGCTTAAACACAATTTTTTAGAGTTTACACATTGGTGCGCTCATTATTAATCTCTATCACCGGCTACTACGATGGCAGAATTAACAGTTGCTGAAAAGTTGTGAGTCGTTAGACGATAGATCACATCCACATTTTCAACCATATTCTACTTGTATGAACCACAACGTAATAGCGTGAATTCACAAGTGTGAAGGAAGTGAACAGAGTGACTTTGAACGACATTCCTGCAAAAAAGTATGTTGATGCTGAAGGCAACGATTATGATCGCTGATGAAAACGAAATTTTCAAATATCAGACTAGAGGAACGACACATATTACTATTAGGGCGATATTTTCTATTTATACGTTCTGCGCGTCATAACATTGGTTGAGAAGCACCCGGAGCACAAACGATCATGAAGGTTAAATTCTGAACACTGTCAAAACATGTTCCTGAATGCAGAGTGTTCTTGGTAAGTACATCATATCTGTACAAAAGTCCTGGTTCTCCTCCTCAGGTGTTTTTTTGGAGCGTGGAAAGCGCCAAACATTCCAAGGTTATGTCTGAATGGGAGTTAGGTTTTGGTGAGTGGAAACTAATATTTGAAAGCTAAAGGGCAGAAAACGTCAGACCTTATTGGAAACTACTGCTTGACAAGCAACCGCAGATTGTAGCTTAATCCACAAAACAGGTGCGATTATTCGTGCATCTCATTCTAAACTCCGCGGAACTAAATCACTGATTAGAGGATCCATGAATGTTCCGTTTTATTTTGTTAGTAAAGTTGATTTCCCGTCAGTTGTTGCAGCTTGGTTGGCAATGCTTTTTTGATTATGATATTTCCCGGGTAGGGTAGGTAGCGTATAAAATTAGTCTATTCCCCACCTCATAAAAATATGAATCTGCTTGGCTGTTAGTTATATGGCACATTAGACGCACATCCACGTGTCATATATGATTTGCAAGACATGCGCACGTTATGTGTTGCATCATACTTAAAACCAGGCTGACTGGCTATTTGTTGTTCATGTCGTTCACAAGTTCTGTGACTGCGAATATTCAGTGCAGAAGGATATCTAGCGGGAAAGAAGCAAGAAGACGAATGAAGTATGTAATCCAAATGGTAAAGAAGTCATCGAGCCAGATGTTGTAGTGCAATAAGCACGGTCAGGAGCAAAATATCTGGTAGAAACGGGTCACTGGATTAACCAGGTCCACTCTTTGTGTGCGCCGTTGTGCAACACAAAAGGCTACTCATATCGATCGGGTGACTAGCAAAAGCCAGCCAATCAGCGTCCTTTTGGCATAATTTCAACACCATTTTCCTTATTCCTCACGAGAATAAAGTGCTAGTATTCTGTCAATTCTACCGACATGTAAATCGGGGACAGAATGTTTCAGACTTCCCAAACGAAGCCTACCTTAACCAGTCAACCAATTTATAATAACTTAATGCATTTCTTCAAACGTGTGAAAATAACAATTTCTAAAACACCGGGCCAAGTAAGCTATTTTTGTTCGAATCTACAAGCAAATTGTGTGAAATTTCGCAGATGCGCGCAAATGGATGCTGTTAGCAATCCTAATTGCAGTAATTCATGACAAACCATAATAAATCTGCGAAAGCACTCTAGGTCGGTCTTAAGGTAAAAAGGCAGAGTTAAATATCTGGATAATTGTTTCGTGCAGTAAAGCTCCTAAACACTCCAAATCGGGGCATATATAAACTGAGTTATTTTGGTGATTGTTGCATTTTTGGTACCTTGTGAATATAGCTCAGCTTCAATAACTTACCAAGCCGTAGGATAGTAGAAGGATATGAGGGTGCATGGTCATCAGAAATGCAAACATACGAGTGATGAATACAGTGGAATTCCGTCGTGATAAAAATTAACTAGACCGGAAACGTGTTGTACGCAACTATATCTTAGGTCATGAAGAAATTTGCCCGAGTAATATAGAAAGCGTTTGTCATTCTGAATGAATGTACCTACTTAATACTAGAAAACACAAGCTAACTAATATTTGGTTAGTTCTCACTCTATTTGGGTTGTTTTCCAAATGTTGCGTGTGAAAGTTTTGATAGCGGCACACAAGGTATCTTTCAAATCAAAGATTCTGTTCTGGGGCAAACTTGGAAGCGCTGTAGAAACTCGCACTTTCATCCTTACTGAAATTCACAAAAGTCCTCAGGTTTCTTCATGTTCTCTTTTCGATAGTTCATTTGGCGATGACACTAGTTTGTAACTAATTCACCGGACGCAACGCACATCCTCCAGTTAGTCGTGGCCTGTGTTGTAAGTGAAGCTGAAAAGGCGAAAGCTCAGTGCGTTTTAATTTGTCAATGATACTTGGACGTGAGGAAAGTTATTGCAACGTGGCTTTTATTGTAGAGTTTTCTACATACATTCTCTTCCGATTGGTAAAAAATGGCCGTAGCATGAAATTTTTTCTCAATTTCACTCCGTAGATATTGAGCGAAGGATTTATTTGAGAACGCAAGAGCTTTTCTACTGATATGAACTGACAGGACTGCACCATTTGGGTTTTTATCGCCCCTGCGAAAAGCCGTTCCTGTCACTTATGCATGGCACATAGGTGCAAGTCTCCATGGTCCATGGCGTAGATTTTGAAGGAAAAACCGCAGAAGTCCTCAAAGCCAAAAGGTGGCATCATCACATTTCCGTGTGGCATATTTTTGTCCCAGTTTGAGGTGAACCTATACTAAAAAGTTGAGTCTAAAAGAACAAACGTAATTCCCTTGCTAGTGTTTCACAAACAAACTCCATTATTATATGAAAACAAAATAAACGGCTTTTTTTCTCATTTCGGGCTAGTAAAATCCAGAAAATAATACACGCGAAATGTTTGTTAGATTACTATTCGGTGCCTTGTGGGTCAGAAAATGCATCCTTGGTGATAGCTAACGTACCAATAAAAGGCCTATTGCGCATTTGTTTACTGACCAGTCTGAACTAAGGCGTGGCAAGCAACTAGACATGGAATTAAAAGTCCAATTTATACAGAGTATTTGAAAATTGAACATTCTCAAGCGTTCTTCTGAGCATTTCTGGACGTTTTCTGAATATTAAGCAATAAGCAAAAAGCACTGCAAAGCGGCTCCACAATTTCCGTACCACCATCACATCAGAGCCGAAGACGGCGCTTTGAAATTCGGTCAGAAGCTATTCGCATATTTCACTGGTAGCCTACATCATTACAATCATGGCAGGTACCTGTTGCCACGGACAAAACCCTCCGAATACATAATCAAAAATATCTCTGGAGACTCGTAAAATTGTCACAATATCCTTAAAGTACCAGCCGAAATTATAAAAAAACAACCCGTGTTTTTTATTCTGTCGAAATTTTGGTGATCAATCTAGCATTGGTCTAAACAATGTGAAAAAGCCAAACGCACTCAGAAATGTTGTCGTTTTTTGCAAAACAAAAAGGCTGTTTTTGCGGACAATAATGATAAAAATGCTTTTTTATAAGTTGTACCGCTTTTATGCGAATTCCCATGGCTACCGTCAACATGTCAAAAACCCATACTAGTTAGGCGGAAACAAAAGTACAGTTCCGTACTGATTAGGTGTTTTTACTGTTTTAGAATATATATCTGCATTCCGAGTACAGCGACCATATTAATACTATGCCAATTGTTTTTCAGGTTAATGACATACGTCCCTCTATTATATTGAAAAAAAAGTTTGCAAAGTGAGGTGCCACCTTTTTACTGCGCTATTACAACCCGTTATTTCCAATGATAAGTCACATATATTAATATATGATCGATGTATGAGCTTTTAATGCATATCTTGGATGCTCCCAAAAGTTTATATCTACAACATTTCGGTACATTTAGCATTTCTGAACGATGAATATGTGCGATAAACAAGAACAAAAATCCTTATCAGTTATGAAAATAATTAACACCGAGAATAAGCAATAAATAAATCTACGCATCACATTATGCAGATTATGTAAAACTAGATAACATTTAAATAGATTTTCCGGTTGCGTAATTTCCATATTTATTAGAAAATTAATGGGTTTTGCTCAGCAGGAACAGTTTCAGTTTTCACTACAAGGTTCCTCGACAATCCACTTCCACGGCAATTCTCGAGGAGTCACGGTAGACACTGCACCACAGTTTATAGACGTACGACTCATGCAAATGTGTCTGGAAATTTAATGCTACTTTATAAATTTCTATTAAGTAACTTGAATGTTTGTGTTTTGTAGGCACTTATTTCGAAGCCAGAATGCCCGAAGTGCCAAACAGTGCTTTCAAATTTATCTATGGTTACGATTCACGAAGAGCGTGTGAACAATTGAGTGAAGGAGCGACGCGCGTAGAAGTATCATCGTTGAATGGCCCGGAAATCGAGGATACCACAACAGTCAGCCTTTGCTCGACGGGTTTTTGTGAACGTCGACTGTTCTCACACTACCGGGTCACTTCCGACCACAGCGGCTTTGATTCTGGATGAGTTGCTGCTTGGCAAATGGACATACCTTGCAGAAATTCAGCCCGCACGTATTCTTGGAAATGACGTCTAGCTTTTTTAGGACCTAATGTCCCACAGGCCCACTAGACCATCGAGTAACGTCTGGGCTCTCCGAAATTTCTCTACACGTAACTAACCGCCTTTGGATGGGCAATTTTCGGACCGGCCGCCCCTGCAGCACCCAAACGAATATCACTGCATTGCCTCAGTACGGAACCTAGTGTTAAGGACCACATACTGAGGATGTTTAAATCAGGTTTCAACGAAAATAAGAGTATAGATAAATCACTGTTCCTAGGGAACAAGGAAATTGTGAGAGCCACCCTCAATGATTGCTTATTTTCCAGACCTGACCTTATTACTGACCTCACTGGCGCTTGACTTCGTTTTTGACTTCATGAAATTGCTTTGTCTGCAGATATAGAGGAGATATTTTTACAATTAAGCTTACCACTGGCGGGTGGGGCAGCGTTCAGTTTTCTGTGGTACGCTGGAGGTGATCTGAACAAACCCCCAAGCATCTGTCATATTACCGTAATCCTGTTTGGAACCACGTCTTCCCTGTTTTCCGTTGCTTTTGCTCTACGTAGGGTTGCTGTTGACAACAGAAGTATTTTTGAGAAAGGACGGTTTCTGAAGTAAAGCCAAACGTTTAAGTAGATGATTACCTCATATCATTAGAATCTGTCGAAGTTGCCAAAGGCTAGTTTGTGAACTCAGTTCGATGTTGAGTCTGGGAGGATTTCGTTTGCATAAGTTGGTGAGCAACCATCCTAGAGTCTTCATTATCATCCCTAAAAACTAGCGAGCTTCCGAGCTAGTCGACCCCGACATTTCAGATTCAAGGCACAAGATATTGGGTTTTTGATTGCCCATCATAACTGACTGCTTCCGATACAAGGTCGATTTGCTAGCACGCACAGCTACCAAACGCGGCATACTTTCTTACATCGCCTCACTTTGCGACCCCCTCGGATTCGTGGCTCAGCCTCTAGTTCAACCCAAACGACTATTACAACGACTGTGCGAGAAAAAATGTGGCTGAGACGAACGCATTGACACAGTCATGGAAGGTTTGTTGACGTGTTGGCATCGCGACATACAATGAGTTCAGACGTTGGAAATACCTCGATGCATCATGCCTATTGAGTTTGATGTACGTCACACTGAACTGCATATTTTCTCTGATGCCAAAGGGTCAACTGCTCCTAAACACGCAGGACCGCACAAACCTCTGTTGACATCAAATCTACCTCGGATTCTCTCACAGGTGAAGACGTTCTTGGATGAACAAGCATGTCCTTTGGAACAGCTGGAACATGTAGCAGTGACGACGGTATCCACTAAGAGTAATATAAAGAATTTGCTACCCGATCAGGAGGCATTGTTTATTGATGATGAGACTGTACATCTTCTTTTGGATGAGGCATCTGATGAACTCGCTCTCCTGACGCCAGAGACTAGCGAAGCATCAGTTATAATGGGTATTCCCAAGTTTGTAGCAATGGGAATGCTACCTTCAAAGTTTTCTTGAACTCGCCGAAAAACTGTTTACAATCTTCTGGACAAAGTGCGTCGCAATCAGCACTTTAACGCCGCCTTCCTGATGCTCTCCTCATAGTCAGATGCAGCATCTGACTACGTTGCAAAATGAAAATAACAGCGACGAGCCAGAGGATGACGACCAACTACCATTGAAAGCTAAGGATTCTGTAAACAACGAAGAATCTTCCAGTGAAGGCGACGAGGATGAAGATGACGACAGTAGTGAGGATGGAAATGATGAGGATGAAAATGAGGTAGATAAAAATATCGGGTCAGAAGAGGGGATAGAAAATGCCAGCCACGAAGGGATACTTGTTTGAGATTCTCGAGAAAAAGAATAACTCTACTCCATCTAAAAAGTAGCTTGAAGGTCAGGACAGAAGAGACATTGGCTCAAGCTAGAAGGAGGCACGGAGCCTCTCTTTGTAAGGAGGCAGAGGTCGTGGTTGTCCCAATCGTGGAGGTCATGATAGCGGTTAAAGCCATCCCAGTGTAGGCCAAGCCCAAAAGTGATGGGCATATTCGGGGCGTGCTAGCAAAGACTGCATCTGGTAAGGTTAGGCGCGATGTACGTCGTATCTGCCTGATGGAAGGAGTAGAAGACAGCCAGTGGCTCACCCATCCTAGGCGCATGCTCCGGATTGAGGGAGCGTTTGGGGCTAGAG
>SJOL01007330.1:372663-417476 GCA_004794785.1 Opisthorchis felineus
GATCGAATGCTTTTGAGAAGTCGAAAAATATGGCATCTGCTATGAGTCCATCGTCCTTGGCTTGGGTTTAGCTATCCATCAGTACCAGCATGTTCGTCACGCAAGAACGGTTTGTTGAATTGGAGATATCATGTTGTTGGAGGTAAGGTGGTCTAGGATGGCTCGCTTCAGAATGCGTTCCATCACCTCGCATGGAAGCTAGTGAAGCTTATAGGCCTGTAGCTGCCAGGCGATAGTCGGTCACCAGTTTTGTAGATTGGTGTGACAATCGCCTCCTTCCAGGCGGAGGGAAGGTGGCCTTCGTCAAGCGACTGGCGAAACGCCAGGTAGAAATGATTTGCCAGTGTGAACGACGTTTCCTTCAGGATCCTTGGATTGACTTCGTTGACCTTGGTCAGCACCGCTGCAAATAGCCCACTTGATCCGTCGTGCTGAGGCTCCGTCCAGGAGGCCTTTGGAGCGTTGAAATTGCCTACCAGCAAGAGATGAGTGAACGGGAAGCTCGAGGAGAGTTGCTCAAGCGTTCGTGAGAGGAATTGGTCATCGGTATCTTCATCGTAGCGTAGTAAGTTCAGTAATCCTCAGTCAAGGCTGCACACCTACTGTTCAGTTTTAGTCCACTGACACGGGAACAGGTTGAGGAATTGAAATGAATATTTCTTAGAGCGCCAGTGGTTCAGCCCCACAGTGAGGCCGTTGGTCGTGCCAACAGCTTTCTAATTTTACAATGGATTAGCCGCATCCAAATCAGACGTGTTGGCGCAATAGGCGAGTAGTTAAAGGGGCAACTGAAATATGCAACTCTGTAAGTGTGATAGTCAAGCAAGTGGACGTGGGGGAGTTTGGTTAACCACTGATGAGACCTGCGCGTATTTTTGTTATATTGCCCAGAATATCCTAAGAACACTTGTATTTCCGCACAATGGGGTTCTACTTAGCGTCAGTTGCCAGCTTAGCTGCCACTTTAAATATGAATCTAAATTTGGATTAGGTTTGCTCTTTTGCGATCACAACCATCTGCACTCGTTTCTTGGTTGTCAACCAAGTGACATTGCTGGTTTCAGTGATAAATTTCCCTTCCGTTAGTACCACGAAAACAGTAGCCAAACTGTTCTTACTGCAAGCGCCATCCACAGGACGCCATCAATTATCCTGTGCGTCAGGTCGTATCCACTTGGCACCGGCAGTAAAACAAGCATGCACCCATTTGGTCCAGATCAGACTGTATAGTGCATTCTGGATAGCCCCAACGTTTTCACAGCACTGTGGTTTGGCCTACTGTAACAGACATGTGGTGTCCGATGTGCTGCTGTACAGAAATCCATAGGAAAACACGACTGTTGCATTACTTCACACAACTATTGACAATTAATACTCACAGCTCTCGGACGCTCTCCAGACTTTCGTAATAAATGCTCACAATCATCACGTAGGCATAGTGCGTTGACTCCCTGCGAGTATTCTTTACCATGTGACTAAACGTGTTACGGCTCAGTGTGAACCGCATATGTAGTCTGGTCCAAAACATGCCTTGAGGTCACCGGCGTCCTGTAAAGTATGGATGGAACTGCATGTCGCCCATCATTCCCTGGATGTGACTCATGACTGGCCGAACTTGGCGTTTACCCATATTTATTGTTGAGTGTCAGCTAAACGGTTGTTAAGGAGCACCGGACCACAACACCAGGCCATCCTTGACGGAGCTAGACTTGGTGCCAAAAACCATTCGTGAAACATTCACAGTTAGATTACGGTTTGGAAGAACTGTGGGTAAAGCGACTTGTGATTACTGAATACCTTTCGAGTCTTCTTTGCAGTATTTTAGCCCATTATTAAGGTACGCCTTCGTGGTAACCCATTTTGTTTTATGGTTCTCATGTGACTTTAACTAGCAAAAGGCTCACTCGTTGCTGTCGACCCAAAATAGCCAAGAATTGCACAGGTTCGGTACGCCTTACCACACATTTTGTTTACCCGGAAATAGTTTTGCGATGAGTCCATCAGTGTACGAGTTGCTGGTAAATATATGGAAACGTTCGAATTGTCTTGCCTGACGGATTCTTCGCCTATCCTGTACTGACAGAAGGATCACAGATTAGCTCTGAGACCCATTGGCACGAAGTTGTTTTAAAATGCCTGGCGTTTTTCTATCGGACCGGGATTATACATTTATCAATTACAGATACAACGAAGTGAGGTGACAACGCAACTCAGATTCCAAGCTGACCAACAAAATGATGCGAGAACCAGTTCGGGACCAACCAGTCACTTCAAAGTCGTTAGATACTGTTTTTAAACTATATAAGCACAGGGCGAAGATAGGGGCTTTACCCACTAAACCTTCACTGACGATGTCACCTCGACTGGTGATGAAATGTTTACAATCTGCCTGACTAGTCATTCGGATATTTGAAAAGAATGACAAAAGATTACTCAGTAATTTTGTGCCTAACTACACTTACGTCTACCAGTATCCTTGTTTTGACCTTCATGCTTAAATAAACAAATAGATATATAACTGTTTCTCAAACTACGCAACGGTTGGAACTACTCTGACGGTTTAGGAAGGAGGCCACGTTTAAGCTTCTTACCAGCCAACGAAATCCGTGGTGTCACCGACTGGTTTCAGACCGGTGACCGTTTTATTTCACCACAGGACGTAGATCGTGCATAAAATGCTGATAATTAGCAACCACATGACTGCTGAGCACCGGTGCTTTACTGCCCTTCAACAATTTATGTGAAAGCCTTATAGTGGAAGAATTAACAGAACCGGAAGAAGAAATGACTTGCACATTAGCGATTTGTTTCAGAGTGGACCACCCGTGGGATCTAGTCAAGCTGATTCCTTGTGAGGTTGGGTGTTCCCATTTTGGAGGATTGGCCAAATCCCCAGTCTAATAAGTAAAACAAGTAAAACATGCAATTCGTTAAGGAAACTTCTATGTATGATTATTTTTTTGTGTGACCTCACCACCATTATTTGTTCCTAGATATGAGGAAGTAGCAAACACATATTTCCTTAAGTCAGCTTGCTGGTCACTTTCCACGTCCCACGGGTCGAACTCAGTCCAAAAATGGACAGATTTACTTTCATCCTGAATCATATATGGCGATGAAATGCACACCGAACGAAACCAGTGTTAACTGTCGCAATTTTGGTGTTCCCCGGCGCTTGGCTTCTCAAAATAATCGAATCGGGTTGTATGTTGTCTAGACGTAACACACTACTCATAACAGTGCTGAAAAATTTCCGACAACTCTATGACTGGTGTGTTCCGCCTAGACGACAAAGTACTGTGGTATCTCGAATATCGTAACAACTGAAATAGGTGGCCTGATGCAGCATATTCATTTCAAGCTAATCATCATAAACGAGAGATTCAGCTGGATTCAGCTGTTTTTTGTCAAAGTTGATATGCAAATTACAGTATTTGTCGCAATTAAGTTGTATGTTCTTCAGAAGAGCATACTTGATGACAGTTCATAATGAGGAGGTATCATATTATGTAGGGGTGAGATCAAGCGAGTTTCCCCGGGATTAAGCCTTCGTAGAACGATGAAACTCCCGCAACTTCGTGCGATATGAAAGGGCCTTTTAGGGTAGGTTCATACAAGCTATATTTACCGGTATGACCCGACGGTGCAGTGGCTGAAACGCATTGAGTCAGAGGAATTCCTTTCAGAAAACAGTAAGTGGAAAACCTGGTGGTTTAATCAGTTGTCGACGATACCGTAATCTTCACACCGGTACTCGATTGCAGCTCTACATTAGCTCATCAGTGTCACGTGATATTTCGACTGAAGTGAGCTGTCTTCATTTCATTTGTGAAAGACAAACATTTTATTTCTCATGACGTGGCCCTCTAAAGACCTTTACCGGACAGCTAACTTATCAATCACGTAAATGTGATCTCGTCTAGTGGATAGACTCAAAATACTTGTGTAACGGCGGATACTATTGATGAGGCATGCGAGTAATCTGTTTTTTTATCGAAAGTCCGCCCAGCTTCTAATGGAAAATGAAGTTTATTAGGGAACTTGTGGAGCTGCTTTGCAGTGTTCGTTTACAATTGCGTGATAATCAACGAACATGCATGGAAGTTCAGGAAGACGCGTAAGTCCAATTATTTTAAATATGTGCATAGGAGACTTTTACTTTCCTGCCCAATAGTTTGTAACTGCTTAGTTGGTATTTGTTACTAAGCGACTTCTCGGAGAAGTGCCTTCCTGCTTACACTTGTAGTGATCAGAAAAGCTGGTCTAATTAGAGTTGAACTCACCCTTCACGGTAAACATTCTGTTTTTTGTCATATTCTATAGGAATAATGGGACCACCATTTTGTATGAAAAGCCTGGTTGTCAAGTTTAATAGACAGCATCAAGGAAGCTCTCAGGATACAACGAGTAAAGTAAACCTAAACTTAGATCTCGAAACCTCCGACTTACCAGAGTCAAATTGAAATCCTTTGCTCTACCAAGTAGCTTTCGCACTTCAAATAAAGGTGGTCCCTATTGGAGAGTCATGAGGACAAAATTTTCCGGACTTATTTGAGATGTTTGCCATTTCGTTTATCATCGCATCGGTTTAACAAACGGGTACATACAGGTAAACCTTATTCTAGGAGAGCAAATCGGGAAAACCACTGTGCTGGTCCAATGCAAGTTGTCGAGTTTGCCCACATCTTTGTAAACTCATTCAAACAATTTTGACAACAACAACGTCATTGGCACTCATCAGCTTCTATATCTCGCAGCGAATCTAGCTCAGTCCTGAAAGACCGTATCAAGATTCTTCGCGATCGGTTTCATACCCTTCTGTCAGCTCCAAGGTTGGTCACTTCACCCGCGCCATTCTGGCGGCTTTGCATACGTAATAAGTCACCACAAATTATGACGCTCGACACATTCTTCGGCGCAGCAAAACGAACACTCGGGGTAGATGCTTTAAAGTAGTACTGGTCTTTGCGACCTTAAATCTTCACGCACTGTCTATATCTTGCACACCAGATCTGGAGCTATAAGGACGTAAAATGCTGTACAGCCTTGACTGTCTTTATTGCAAATGGCGTGTTCAGTGGCTGAATGTTCAGGAGTGAAGTACCATGTTGTGGATGCGAAGCGTATGCCGAAGGATGGGACGACTGGTGGGTTATTCAGAGATATGTGCTACTCTGTCCTCCTTGAAGACAAGAAGAAAATCGCCCGTGCGTTCCAGACTGACAGGGTTTTCGTCAGAAACTATCTCATAAGAAAGAGTTCGAAGATCCAGCGCTCGTTTCATCATGTCGCTGACTGGATGAAGGTGGAGGGAGTCGGGCTAGTCCTTCCGGGATTATCACTTCTACCGCGGATCTCTTCTGGAAAATGAACACAAAAATATATTCACCCCAGTTGTCTGGGCTCGACCCCTCCTTCCAGACAGTGGTCAATAAGGCAGAAAAACTCTGATTGTGCCGCGTATCTGTACACGCGATTCACTTTCGGCGACTGACGAAGGCGAAGGAAATATTAACATCTTGCAACCTATATCTCCGATTTGAGCAGGCCAAATTGATTTAGGTCACCCAATCCATCAGACGTTTTGATCGACAATAATGCGCATAGCTGTATTACGTTACATGTTGCCGTATGAATTTGATATGTTATCTCATTTGAAATCGCAACCGCTAAAGATTCACGTGATTTCCATATATCCTTTAGTGATCTAACTTGCCTGACCAAAGCGTCAAATTGTACGAAAAAGACTAATGCCTTTTGCTACTCGAATGTTTCTAGTAGTATCGCAGCGGTGGTTAAACCGCTCGGCTTGTAGTTCTCAGGGTAATTACCAGCGTCATATGAGGTCGATCAAAGTTGTACTTCCTTAGGCCCACGACCTGTGTTTACATAACGATTGAAATGTACGTGCCAAAAGTTTCCACTATAATTCATCATCGTTGCATTTTTCTTCAACATTGGTTTGCTAAAGTCCCGATCACACACGAAACATGCCCGTTTTACAGTCAGTGGCGGTTCTCGCATTCGACTGTTTCCGGTTATGTGAGGCTGTTTGCAATCGGTGCATCACACCGAAATTTACTCATGATATCTGTCCGTCGGATTTCCAAGTGTGGTCGGATTTCCAAAGTCTGGATGTCATGTGAAGGTTAGAAAATTTCGAAGGGTTCTCGTACCTGTTGGCAAACAGCGCACTTTGTCCAAGTTAACGCGTACCGCATTACCGTAGGCCAACCAGCCTGGGGAAGTGTCGTTTGAAGTTCTGCGCCGTAGTCCTCATATGATAACAAGGCCTATGTTCTACGACCCGGGCTCAATAATTTGCATTTCAAGAGCGCTTGCATTTTCGAGACTTTATCTGTTCGTGTGACGGATACCCGGCTATTTCTTCGAATAAGAACATTTACAATTGAAACCGCTACTCAATCTAATGGTTATTGCGGGATGAAGTGGAAAAGCATTTCCTTTATCAAGTTTTGTGACCCACTTATAACATAGTATGTGTGTATTTTTAACCGGCTTACTTTACCTTGCGGAAAAACGTCTTCCAGTATTTCCGATCATATTATTGGTTTCCCAGTGAGTTGGTTTGCACAAAAGATTGCCCTGCTGGCATCTACGTGAGAAGTAGCATTATATTCAAAATACTGTTGTGCCATGCGGAGCTTCAGTCAAATTTGTTACCCGGTCCTTCCTCATAACTTCGTTTTGTCGTTGTAGACCGTTAGTGGATATCAGAAGAACACCCCGGTGGGTTTGTCATCCCAATCCAAAATTATACACCTAATTTGAATTCCAAATTCTCTTGAGTTTTAGGGGTCTTATCAGTTCACTAGATACACACTGCAGCTCACCGTAGAGAACATGACCATGGAACAGTTGCACTGAAGTTTTGCACTATTAACCGCAGGGTTCGGCGGACAACCACTACCGTCTGCCTTGAAATCCAGCGTAATCCCAAACCTGTGGCTTCGTATCTGATATGTATTAGACCAGGTCACTTCCGCGCATGTGACACGTCCGCGTTCGTCGTCCTTCGGGATTGTGCATGTTTGAATAATCTACTCGCGAGTGTGTGACTGTTGGATGACGTATCACATGTTCAGAAGATGAACCAATCTCTGTAATTCTGTCATCCATCAAATGTTTTGTTTGTGCTCAGTAAGTAAGCCCGTTGTGACGTTGCATAGGTCGCATTGCATTCAGTGCATGTAGGTTTTCTGCATCTGGGTCCTTGCCTTGCGGACATAACGGTTTCCGTTGGAGGTGCTTTGAGATAGGAAATTAACGGTCATTCCTAATGTAAACGCAGCAATTCCCCCCCCCCCTTTGAAAAAGATCTATCATGTTGTTGAGTTAATTCCATATGATCGGCGCATCAGTTCGAACGCGACATTTGGGAACGATAATGTCTCGGACTGTATCAGGTTTGTGCAGTGTCGTGTACAAAGTCGTGGAGCCAAATGGGACGAAACAAAGTACCAGGCTACTTTAATCGTTTGGGTTATTAGAAGGTAAAATGTTAGATGGCGGTTTTCGCCTCCCCATACTACATGGTGGTTATCGTAACGCATAAAATGATGACCTTTTGATGGTTGTTGTGCGTAGTTCAGGAAATGCGACATGTCAACTTTGGCTGAACCCATTTCATTTCACCTTAACCAAGAACTCTAGCTACAGACAGCTGGCTTATGGAAAATCCGATTCGCGAGACAGTACGTATTGGTAAATACCCCATTCATTTGCTTCTCTAATCGTGGACTTCACCTGCTCTTCACCTGGTTCGCTCCGTACTCGTCATTCAGGTTGCCGCAATGGCCCCCTCGTACGACACTGGTTTACTAACATGTATGTGTTCGCGTGTGTGTCACTGACCTATCTACCCATGTGTGTACAATCACCGTCTGCTGGGCCTGCTCTGAATCTTCCTGTCGGGACTTCCGTGTGATCGCACCGCCAATCGGAATCACGAGACTGGCTTCGGAAGGGAGAGCGTTATTCACACCACAGACGCAACGTTCTGCTCGCCGTTGTCTGGTTTACGGACCTTGACGCAGCGTTGTGCCTGTCGGTGACACAGCTGAATAACTTTTGATCTCACGAACGTGGAAGATTGAGGTTTCTAGTGCAATTTCACTAAATGATATGCAAATAATGCTGCAAACTTTCTAACCTAATTCTACCTTTTAATATTCGAGGTATCCAACCTAACCATGACTCAAATTTTCCATATCAGGAATCCCAACAGTAAGTATATCCACTGTTTATGAGGCTTGGTAACAGGGAATTTGTCCTGGTCACTCACGTAGTGTCGAAATCACCTCTGACCTTCATATATGGTACCCCAACTAGTCCCTTGTGGGAAACCAGCGATTCGGTAGGAAAGTCTACTGATTACTGGAATTCAATGATTCTCAGCGCAAACTCATCACCAGTATCTCCTTCGATGTAAACTTGCCGATATGGACAGCCGAAGATCAATAAGGTGCCGAACGGGGCCGTGATGTGGGTAACACCATTGTAAATTCGACCCAATCCTCATGATCTTCTTTTTCCGAACCGTTGAAATTTTCAACTTTTCAATAATCATGCCAGTGTTTGTTTGTCTAATCCTAATTGTATCCATATTGTTGAATTTTCATTTTTTTCTGTTGTACAGCTGTGACTTTGTGCATCCGCTGTACGCTCGTCATCCCCAGTTTGAAATCGCCCTCTTCCTAAGTTGGTCCTTGTCGTGGCTGCTTCCGCAAAGGCCCAAGCAGCTGTTCTAAAAGGTTCCGTTACTTATGTTCAGTCTGTTACATCTCACACCTGATACTTCAGTCGCTTCTTCAAGGCACGGTAGGTGAGGTGGGATCTTCAAGTTAACTCAAACCCAGTCAACGGAGGGAAAGAAATGCGTTTTCATGAGGCTTCACTTACTGGACAAAAGATCGAATGCCAGATCTGTTGTCCGGTATTATCTTGTCTTACCTGACTACCTTTAAAGGCATTATCATAGACGATGGAAGTTCAGTGGTGACCGGGCCTGCGATTTCCATCAATATTTCGGTTTCAATGTTTACTCATCCTAAATAGGAAGATGTAATTGTTGGTCTAAGTAACCACGCATGCCACTCCAATAATTACGTCTACAATTTGATATCTGCAGTTCCAGATTTGACCAAGTTAAGTTGAATAAGTGGACAACTAATGCTCCACTGTGATATCGTAGATAAGTTTGACTGATAGCAGCCATCTGAATTGGTCCTTATGATCACGCTCAAGCTGTTCTTCGCAATTATGTAGAATTACAGGTCACGTACCACATCCCAGAACGCTTTCTGAAGATCCATTGTGTATTGTTGAAATCAGTCAACTCCTCACTCCAAAAGCCTCATCTTTCCCAGGTGACAGCCCAATTCAGCTCATGACACATGGGCAACAAATGTGTCGACCCAACATCCTAGTGCAGGGGACAACACTCTACGCCTTGTACATCAAACCGAAATGATGGTTAATCTCCGTTGGTGTCCGTCCAAACTACTCCGTTGTTCGTGTCACGGTAAGATTCATTCATGTATAATAACTTACTACGTGGGTGGGTGACAGAACGGAGGGCAGTATGCAAATACCCACGATGTCCCCGAACAATAGAAGCTGTGGGCAAATCTAAATAACTGTAGCAAAATACACTCATTTGCAAACAAATATGGTTTTGCTAGAGACTCACCTGGAACCCAGCTGAATCACTCGTTTGTGGAGTTTCCATGCAACTGAATGTGCTGCACCAGACTGCCTCATGTTTCAGCTGGTACGATATTTGAGATATCGCGATACATGTATATTCGTAATGCACTACTCATAAATAACTATAGTTGAGAAACACATCTATCAGTTCCGGTCTGGTTTGTTTGCAAAGGAAGACTGAACACACAATCCCAGCTGATCCTCTCATGTGTGATTCGGCCAACAGTAACGAAGGTCTTCCGTGATTCTCTTGCGTCAATGGACTTGCAAAGCTAATTCCTGTAATTCCTAGAAGTGTACAAAAACATGCTAGTGGCATGCTGTATTCGCCTGCTTCAACCCAGTAAATTATGTGCTTTCATTCACATTATCCAACCCGATTTTGTAACTGATTACCACCGTTTAGCAATACACTGAATATATGCTGTGGAGATGTAAGTGCGTCTGCCCACATAGTCAACTGCGAAGGCCACACTGCTCCGTTCTTCATGCAAGTGTTCAAACCCTTCCAGAATTTAGCCGAATGGCTTGCAATACACCAGTTGAATATGCGCCGTAGATGGTAGGTCGATTACTACGCATTTCCTAGTGAATAAGTGAACCTGAAAGACGAGTTGGGAACACAACAAAGACAATTTGAGGCCATGAACTCTTAAACAAGGAACTCAAGCTTCATCGATGAAGACCAGCAGCAGAGTTATACGGGGTATATACAGTTATCTTCCCAAGAAACCGCCGAACCCCGGCCATTTCTCAAGAGAGTCCAACGTGAGCAATCGCTGCAAAATTTCTATGAGATTCTTATCTCCGGAGTCAAAACCGGACCCCTTCCTTGTACGCCAGTTTCTGTATCCGAGTATCCAATTGGTTTAATGTGGATGATGGTCGTTCAACACTCCACAACCAGCATGGAGGCCTGACAAATTCTCCTGGCCGTCATGTTGGAGGTTGAAACCAAAGTGGCAACTCCAACAGACCTACTTCAACCAATTCCGCCTTTATTCAACTGTTTCGTATCAAAAACTTTGTTTGGCCATCTCAGTCGACCTCGTGTCCAGAAAGAATCACCCCCCAAGTAGCTCATCCTGCACAAAACTGCAAACTGTGCAAAAACCTATACCCAAGTTCCACATCAACTTAGGTATGGTCACAAACTCTAGGCCATTTTAATCACCGCTTGATAATCGCTCTTCTGTGTTCCCGATTTGTTGACATTTTCTTAAGTCTTCTAGGGGATCGCACACCGCTGCTCACATCTACTGTCACGTGATCATTAATCGCCTGTTTTTGTTTCAAACTTCAGTTCAGTTACTTTAGGAAAACTCTGCCAAAAACCGCTCGCGCACATGTTCTATATATTTTATCGAACGATATTGTTATATCTATGAAGCCCGCATACGAGGTCCAACTAAATTGGTCAAGCGCCCGGCGTCCTACGAAAGTCCAGTGCTGGTGCATCGTTTGCAGCCAGTTGCATCTGTGTTGATGTGGCTCTCAGTTTGCAAGTAAATACTCTGTAGCCGTAACATCGACACCATGTTACCCCTGAAATACTTGAAAATCGGATGCCTAAATGCAGCGAAACTGGTCGTTCACTATTCTTCCCGTAGTGTACACACGACTGACTGGTGCATGTTGTAACGATGGCTGGAAGTAATACGTGCCATGCAAGGCTGTTTGCCGCATTTGCTGCATTTGCTCAACTACTATCCACCTGGTGAGGAAGTTTTGCCTTACTTTCCAGATGAATGGTGGTGAAAGGCTGAGGTCGGACAGCTGATGACAAGGAAGCGATAAATGAATCAGTTACTGTCAGACGGAGTGTCAGATATACTTGACGTTCCCTTGCAAATGGCCGGAAACCCTTTGGGGTGTGGCAAACAGTTGTCCCCAGTGGTACGCATGGCCCCAATTCCAAGCCAGACATTTTAGCAAAAACCTTAGGATATATCAACTGCGTTGATAGTATCATACTACGGTCCGATGCCCAGATGTGTCTACCTCGATGATGTTTAACGTTGCACGCGTCATATTTCTGATCGTTCCCTCTAAGGCTTATGAATACAGACGGAGAGACAGAGAGACAGATACATCGGTCCTTGACTACTTCAGAGGTGTACACAGCTAAGCCTACGGATGTTTTCCGATCTCTTTGCGAGATCTATTGCGAGATCTTTATAACCTGCCGTTCTTCATGGCTTCATTTGTGCACGACCGCTATAGAATAAAATCACCGATTAAACAAATTTCCCTAGTCAGGTCCAAACAACGCAAGAGAGTCGCCGGTTAGAAATTACTTGATTCTTCTACAGTATTATTGTTCTGAATTAATACTCCGGGGTCATTTCTGATCTGAGCAAATTGTGTACACAACACATACTAATTTGCAACTCTCACGAAAAATCTCGAAATCGTGCAAACAGAATTGCGGCATTTCACGCGTTGCGGTTCTCCCATTGGTCCATTTGAACGGATGTTGAAGCAACCAACGAGAATATGTTGCTGGTGCGAACAAAACGAATGAACACAAGCGCTCGTGGTAATTTGCCCTCCGCCCAAATTTGAACCATGTCCTTAACCACCACGTTTGTGACACTGTTTCAACTAGTAACGGTTCAAACACAGTGCCCACCTGGATTCATCTTGGGGCTGAATGGAAAGTGTTTCGTAGAGTTCCGCGGAAGTTCCGGTTTCTGTGACGCCAACAAACGGTGTGCAGATTTAGGAGAGGAGAAAAACGCAAGCATATTTATGCTCGGTAAATCATTCGACGATCTTATCTGGTCTGAGCTCCGGGAAACTGGTTATAATCATTACTGGACAAGTATCAATGGTCTGTTAATCAAACCCACGTCTTGTTTTGACAAATGGCGTGTGGGCTATCCGTCTGCACAAACATTGGCTTATGAAAATTGCGTCCCCAAATGGGGGGAAGTGTATAAAGGGCAGTCTTCCAATAGACTGACGGTAGGCATAGTGGACCGCTTGTATTCTGCAGCTCAAGGGGGGAAAGGGGCGCGAGTAATTTGTGAACTGGGTGATCCCAAACTGCCTGATCAATTGGCCAAATTCCAGTCCACATTTCCAGAAACGATTGCTGACTATTTCTTCCACGATCAATTGCATGAAGGTTGCTTCGCTGAGAGTAGTGTTTCTTCATTGATGAGCTGCGCTATGAAGTAAGTTTGACATCTGGGTTTTGCTCGATATGCTAGACGCGCGAAAGACGCGGGATATCCTATTTTTTCCACAGAGTATTACCTTGTTTCGTCCACGTTTGAATGTTTTACTTCATGGTGCCAAATTTGTGAGGAGTGTTTTGCCTTATGCCATATTCTGTTCATTCCATGACGTTCGCAGGCTGTTTTACTGGAAACAGGATGACTGAAATCAGAAAAATGCCTTTGGGATTCTCATTGGCGGAACTACTCACAAGGTTGCCTAAAACTCTTCGAATACAACGATGAATAGTCGGAGTATTGAACTAAACTTCGTGTTTCAATTAGTATTGCAAAATTACTGTGATGCACACTAGCTCCGAAAAGTCGTATTTCTAGGTTTTCCATCACCTGAAGTAGTAACTCTGTCATTGGCCAGTTTGATTTGGTGCTGAATTAAAAGGTGAACGAACTCGCTGCAAATCCGGGGAGTCAATCGTCGCTCGATGCTTACACGGGGGTAGGTCATGACCTGGGGAAGCTGGAACTTACCGGCGTAAAGAATATACAATTGGAGCGAGGTGATGGCACAGCGAGCTTAGGAGGCCAAGGACGGTTAATGTGGAATGTGAAGGTCAGCTCTTGTGACCATTATTCACCTCCAGTCGGGCAATACAAAAATGGATCTTTCATGCTAATCGATAGGAGCAGCTGACCACGTTTGCACAGCCTGACGTCGTTGGCGCTCCCCCTTACATCCAAAGAACAGACATAAATATATACTGGAAATCTAAAGCATTCATTGGGCTTCAAGTGGATGTCAACATCAAATTTGCTGAATGCAATCGTCCACACACCAATTTGTTTTAAACCAGAGACTCAAATGAATCACAGCTGACCCTTTCCTCTACCATGTTCTTCAAACGAATCAGCTGCTCAGGAGCGGTCCACACTTTCAGTTGGTATGTCATTCGAGATGTCACAGTACATTCACCTGGAACATTTGAAGCGACCGTTCTGAAGCCCGTTCACTTGAAGGATATCATGAACAAGGGATTCAGATGAGTATCCCGCGAAAACCAAATTGGTGTACAGGCGAGCGTATTTCGCAAATTTCGTACAAGTGGATTTTCAGAGGAACATAAAGTTTGCGGAAACTATGGGACTGCGCCTACCAGATTAGCATCAAGAAGGGTAAGACCCGTCATTGGGTATGAGAGATACTTCAGCAAGCTTCTGAGTAGTTGTCTTCAATAAGAGACAACATCACATTCCTTCAAAGTCTTTTGTTAGCAAGACGAAACGCCAAGCTTGGCGGGCGTTTGACTAAGCTCCGAAGATGTGTATTTCCACGTCGGCAACTTGCCGGAAATTCAAACCCATTTTGAAATTCCATTAAACCCCATTGTTTGCGACCGTCTATTTTTTGTCAGATGCAAACTCAATGACCAATGCAAATCGTTCTACTACAACCGAAGAGAGAAGCTTTGCTACCAAAGTTTGTACGTGGACTCCTTGTTACCACAGGCCTACTATAGAAGCAAGCCAAATACATGGGAACGATTTGCGCTTACGCCGAATCTGTAATCCAGAGAGTCAAAATCTCGGAAACCACTTGTTCGTCTACACGTCTGGGAATGCACCTCTTCCTTCTCTCAAAGCACACGCCTACCGCACAGACAATCAGTTCACTTCAACACTGACTTACGCTTATCAGTAACCCGATAATTCACCTAAACAAACCTCTAATGACTTCATTAAACATTTGCGTCGATGGAACTTCTCTCTTCTCCATTCATTATAACGCATTTTTTTTCGGTATCATCCTTATTTTTAATACTTTACTTTTATGGGCATATAGATGATAACACGTCCACATAAACCACAAATCGGAATGGATCACGGATGCGAGGTTTTCTTCCGTGAATACAGGAACTACCGTGGGATTGGTGGTCGGGTTATTCGCTGAGATCGTCAATTTTGTTGCAAACGCTTCAACACCAAACGTAGTGACTTTACCACTGCGTTGTTATGATGTCACGTTGGTTGGTGATGAAACGTTTGCATCAGGATTGCCGCGCTTCGCGCACAACCCGAGCCAAACACATCCTGTTCTCTATCATATGAACTTAATGTTTGTCAACGTATTTCGCACCTTACGTCCACTTCGGTCTACCTGTGTCGGTCTGTTCCTCTTCCCCACTCCCAATGTATTCCAAATATCTCTAAAACTTTGCTCGCAAATAGTAAGATAGAAGTAAGCTTAACTACGACAGTTATTTTACCAAGGTCCGATGAATGTATCCCAAAAGGAGCGTAGCATACAAAAGCTACCTGGTTTGAAGATGTCAGAGAATGGAGAATGAAGGTGGGAAACAGTTGCTAAAGTTTTACCAATTGCGGAGCTAATACCGAGTTTGATTTCGGTAGATAAATTGCCAAACTACCATACTGACACTTTTGGACCAATGCAAAATGTAGTGGGCTGGAAACCTGCCCTTGTGTTTTTGTCCAGTCCACTCAAAATGGGATCTTGATAACTCAGGTGAAGCTTTTTTCGAATTTAGTTTGATTTCGCCTATATAATCAACTAAAGATACACTACTCCTGTGACCACTTATTGAAATTTTGACGAAAGTCCTGACTCACCTAGACTTCCGTGTGTTACGAGGCATCTCTAGAAAAGCTTGGTTCACTAGAGCTAAGATAACAGCCGATCTATTAGTTCACGAGTTGCTTTGCCTTTCGCCGAGCCCAATCGACGCCTGGTGATCTGGTTTCGATCCAAAAATGTGCTGCAGATAGACCGTTTCTATTCTATGGTATCTGAAGAAAATTACTCCCTGTACCACAATACGTGAGATCATTCAGATAAACTTTGGACTACGCCCGATCGATTTGCGACAAGTGATGTGCCCAAGGTCTGCGAAACGTTATTGGAACCGCCATGGATTGGGGACAAACTGAACCATGTGAGCGCGAAATAGAGACATCACAAGATTCGACAAAAGTTGATCCAGCCGGCATAACACCAGTGGAATTGTTGTTGGTTTCGGCCTCCATTTAGACACGAAAATCATTCCACCAGTTAGACTCGCACGTCTTTACTAAAATTGTGTGTGGGCCGACTCACGATAAGTACGTCTCTGGTCCCATAATTCCCTGCTAAACGTTCGTGGTTTTAAGCCAGGTCTCCATAATCGATAAAACTGTGGTAATATTAAACTCGAAGATTTGGCTGACTTCAGCCATTCCACATTGGCCAACGCGTCTCCCCTATTCCAGCACTAAAAGCTTGGCGCATAAGTCGTTCCAGTCAGACAATACTCCTTGAGTTTGGTTATCACAGATACTGGGCCCCCTGGGTCTTCATCGCCCTTAATGGGAACTTAGTGGACGGAGAGCCATCTGGCATTGCACCCCAAACTAGTGTCACCTGGCAAGTCATCGTAACTGTTTCCAAAGTTTCAACGAGGTCTCCACGATTTTCTTCTGGTCAGCAGCATTCAGCCGTGGTGATGGCGGAATTATGATGGGATGTTTTTCACTGGCTGACAGGGTCACCTCTGACACCATGTCAAACTAAGTCATTTCTTCGAGAGTTTAGTCTTTATTCAATCAACTACCTAAGTAACATATTACGAATTTCGAGTGCATTGGATGGCTTACCGCTAATTGGCTTTGAACATCTGACGGAAATCTGTCCGGGCCGGTCGGCGGCGGACTTATACCATCACTATTGGTAGTATGGGGTCACCTGCCTATTGGATTTTAGGTAGCCCATGAAGTCGTGGTGCAACCGATTCACCGACACATGTCTTGGCCTAGATAACAGACCACGTTCTTCCTTGTTTAATGATCGACCTGCGCTGATCAACTGCACTTATATAACTGGTATATTGCTTATTCTTCCGAGTTCGGATATCACAGTGCAGAGTTGCAGAGAGCAATTTTTGAACCTACGCAGGTGTCTGTCTTTTTGCTGTTGACCCATTAAGGCACACACGATAGAAGCACGCAGCGCCTTAGTAACTAAAGATGTAGGAATGGTTTGCTGCATTTGATAAACACTCCCCAGGGAATATTTCACTGATTGTTTTCTGTAGATTTCTCAATCGGTTCCGCTCGATGTATCCAAATAACTTATTTTGAACCACGGAAATGGCTGACAAACTTTCGTTTAGAATCATACAAATTTAAAACTTTCCAGTGAATTCCCTTTGAACAGGGTCCAGTCTGAAAGATATTATTATTCAAGAGTTTCCAGATTCGACAATGTTGCAGAACATACCTAGCTTGGGTACACCGCTTGGTTGTCGGTCTGTTCGACGAGCCTGGCAGTTAGATTGCCAACTTTTCATCACCAATCGATCTGACATCGCAACGCCGGGTTGAAGGTTGGCCCAGTCAACCCCACTCAAACTGCCAAGGTCGGCGAACAGAACGACAAACAAGCCTGCGGACTCACTGGGATCCAAATGAAAACTACTAATGTACTGTTTTCAACATCTCAGTGAGCTTCCCGTTGATTTCTTCACTGTGACCATGACATGGTTTACATCTAGACTTTAATTCAACCCCAGAATTTATTGAACACAACGTTGAGATTTGAATAGCGGAATGAATGAGCCTCCAAGTGATGTGCGCCCCCACCCCCAACTCGGCATTGTACGGAGACGTAAAGTGAATGACTGGTGAAACTAGGAGTTCTTTGTTTAAAACGGGCACCCATTATGCTGCCATCATGCATCTGCTGGCTGTTGGCTCAAAGTGGGCCCCATGCGTTGGTCCGTCAATCCTATTCCATCAAGTCTACATCCACCCTAACAGCTTGCGTGCAACACCACACTTGGCCCCGCGCAAATCGTCAGTGGCTCTCTGGCTATGCGCGATCGTCCAATGATCCAGCCACTGTTGACCAGCCAGGCCGAGTGGGATTTCGGATATCCATTATCACATGACAAACAATCAGCGTTCCCGAGTTAATATGCGTAGTTCGACAGTGCACTGGATACCTTCAAACTGGCCGTTAACCCACAACTTGATAGTTTGCAAACCTGCCGGTTCAGAATCAAACCATTGTTGGAGTTGATTTTCTTTATTCTGTTTCAACCTCTAATCAAGCAGTCAGGTCTATTCGTTCCTGATGATAGATTTTGCTGGCAGCAGCCTGAACAGATTGTGCAAAATGAACACTCGGGAGTTAATTTCAACTCACCTGAGTTCTCGTTTACTACATCACGCATGCAAAACGTTTACCCTGAGAGCATAAGCCGTCTGCAATCGCAAGTCTGTGACAGTGAACTAAACATAGGGGACATACCAGGGCTACCTAAGCAGTTTAGCCCGATTAGCCCACCGTGGAAGACCTAGGAATGAGGACTTTACTGACGGTTGGAAATGGGATTTGCCATAGAGGAAGTAAAATACTACTTTCTTAGATATGAGAACACAAAATGACGGAGTATTCTCGAGACCAACTCATGGAAACATTAAGCCTGCTCTTGAGATTCATATAAACTTCAGAGTTGTCTAACCTCTTAATCGAACACTGCATAACCATTGTATAAAAACTGAGGGATGTACAGGATAATACCCGAGAATTCTCCATAGATTCAGAGTGTCCTTTTAATTATTAAACCTAGCCTCTATTGACGTGATGCACAACTCATACGGTTGCTGAAAACTCTTCGACAGCCCACTACCGGTTTCGCCCTCCCTGGGGCTCATCAGGTAGGCACAGTCCCCGAGTTTCCGTCAACCTCATGTTCTATGTGAACCCAAATTGCACGAAATTAACCAAATACTCTCATTTGCAAACCAATTCGGTTTTGCGAGAGACTCACCTGCAACCCAGCTGAATCTCTCGTTTATGAGGGTTTTTTTAATAAAAACATACACATCAGGCGAAACTCCTACAAAACTGAAATTGGTTTGCAAATGAGCGTGTTTCGCTAAAACTAACCTTCCTTCTTCCTGGCTTCATTCTCCATAAATAATGGTCCATGCCACGTACAGGTTTTGTGCAATAAAAATTGATGTATACTGCAATGTTGTAAGCCGTGTTGTAAAGAGAATGTATTGAATGTATCGTGGATGGCCGTCTATTGAGCCTGCCAGACTACGCGACAAGGAGGAGAGAGGGAACCCGGGACACGGCTGTATTATCAAGACAAACCTACAGAGCTTCTGCTTAAATATATAGGATGGCTAAAGGGCAAATTTGGTCGTGCACTTGTTCGTTCCATACAGCCAGTCGTGAAGTTCCTGCAGTGAACGAATTCACACCCACTCCGCTGGTCGCATGCTGCTAAGCCGTGTTTGGTAAGCTCCGACAACGCATCTGCTATCCCGAACGTGTGGGACCAATGCTGAGCTTGGGGACGCGTCGTTCTCTGCACATGTACTTTTTCATCTTTGCACGCGTCCCGACAATAAAAAAATCTCACTTGATATCATCAAGCAGATAACTCATATTTCAAGCTAACCTACAGCTGTAATACAAATGGGAACACGAACTTGCGTTGATCGGCTAATTTCTAGTAAGTATCGTAAAATGATTTATCACGCACCCATTGTGGATAACACTGCTTGAGTTAGAATTACAATGATCACTCTTCAGTGATCTGGTCAACACCAGCAGATACACCAGACCATCATCAATCTGACTGCCGCCGAACGAGCTCTGCAAGGCACCCATACTCAGGAGAGTCTGATTCCTCAATTGAAGGAAGTTTGCAACCGAATGATACGTCATTGTTTCAGAAGGTTGGTTGCTGGTCAACGTTTCACTTCTAAGACAACAGCCTCTTCAGTCTGAGTGACTAGACTAATCGAGATTCAAGACGGACGGAGAACGAATCAGCCATATCTCTTTCCACCAGCAGGCTAGGTCAGTGATTAATCATAAGTGGCAGGTCCTTTGGCTTGTCTTTCAATATGAGTAAGTGTTTCACCGATGGCCTGGGTGGATTGTGTTGAATGTACTTCATAGTTGTGAACTCCAATTTTGTTTTGGTATACATAAATCCTTCCAGTTTTTGTAGACAGATCTGTCGTTCATACGGGTGAAACATTACTCTATCGGAGTCAGTAATCTATCTATTCATCCATAGTAATCCCGAAATGGTTACATTTCCAGACGGTTATCCAACCTGAATTCGAAATTCGTTCCTGGAAAATGCATCCAAGGTAGCATCCCCAAAAATTAGACCCGGAACAAGCTGAACACCGTTTGGATTAGACATCTCCCCAACTGATGAGCAAGCGATGTGAAAGTGTTGAGAATCCAATCCATAAAAACATCGCTTGGTTTACTGAGCCTCAGTAAGAAAAATATAATAATGGAGACAAACGGTATCAAGCAAAGATTATTTGGGAACACCAGCGTGGTATGCTAATGCTAAGGGCTCCCATAGGTCTGTACAGACTAACTTATCGTGGATAGTGAGTTTGAAGATCACTTTCTACTAGAAGTCTATCCGATGAGATCCGGGCATCCAAATGAGGTATACTTATTAAATTAATACAGTTGAGGGGTGTTACATTCAACACGCTTGATCTGTGAGTGGAATATGCTCATGTCAGGTGCAACACATCGTATACAATCTTGTACGATTCTGCTGGCTTCCAGGACGCAGTTTGTTCCCACAAGTTGATACGTACATCAAACTTGTAATATCTCAAAGTTTCTACCACAACCCACAGTGCAAAATTTTGTCTGCACTTCGAACTATCTGTCCATAAGTTCCCTTCTTTTTTGTCACAGTTTTACCGCGTTCCATATCAACACGCACCGAAACGGAAGCTCGGCGGACCATTGAATCTGATACCCAAGATCTTAAGAAACGTTGTTGCTCAGAAGGGAACGAAGTAAGCCCCAGCAAAGTCCCGTGTGTGAAAGACAGTTTATGCATCTATCAGACACCAGAAGATATGAGAAGACGCACTCAGGTGGACGTCACTTCCATTGTGATCCGCTCATGAGCTCCTTGAAGCTTTCCATTGAACTTCTTAAACATATGGATACGGGACATCTAACAGATGCAGCTATTTTGGAAATCTGCGGAAAGAGATAACTCGTGTTCCAGATGTGGCGAATGCTTCTCAGTACATTACCGCCAATAGGCGCATCTTGAAATAGTTCAAGAAAAAGAAGGATACCCATCCCGCAACTCATGTTGAGCCTCATTCAGCCGAAAATCAATTATTAACTGACGTGTCAGAAACGTGCAAGAAACACAAGGTCCTTGCAGATGGGATCAGTGCGGGAAACCTTTCACACGCCTATTTGGACTCAACAAACATATTCGATTCGCAAACAAACCAGTCACAATCGAGTATGCATTTCTACCTTGTAAAAGGCCTTGAAGTACGAATTGAACACTTAGAATAGGTTTCTCCATTTGAAATGGGAAAGGGCAACCACCGAATAGGAAGGTCAACTGAGTGGTCAGTACTAAATCAACTGAGTCGCCTGTGGAAGCACTTCACGAACGACGCGTGATCTACGGTAGCTAATATTAAACCATTGGTTAAGGGCTAGTAACTGTTGAATGTATATGCGCCCAGCGATTTTAATGAAGATTTTGCCATGTGAGTGAAGCCAATCTACGCAGTAGAGCCGGGAAGCCCTGTATAACTGTTTCATCCTTATTTGAAATCATCAGGGGTGCGAATCTCACAAAACACCAGAGAGTCGCCAACCCACGACCTCCAGACTGCTAGTTAAATCACTTGAAATTTCGGCCACCAGCACACGATTGGCAAAGTGATTAGATCGCACTTAGACAGGATATAGCTCCGATCATCCTTGAGTTACAAAATCCTCATCATGTAGTATCACTTGCTGGCTTGCTTTTAAAGTGCCAAGTTATCACGAGAAAAACTCACTTGTCGGGTTACTTTTATTCTTCTACTGAACTACTTACACTACCCACAGTCTTTAAATAGCTTAGCCAAAGAATACAATTCACCCAGTTAGTGAGAGTTTCTCATGAGAACTCACCTCATGAACAAGTGAACACGTGTGATCACTTAAGATGGACCTTGTGAATGAAAGCTGAATGAAGCCATATCCTGTGTGGTTGTGAACTAATCACACTACTGATCAGGTGTTCTTGGTCGAACGGTTAAGTACCCAAACTACTAACCGGTAGATCGCGTGTTCCCAACCCCCAATTGGAGTTTCGTGAAATGCGCACTGTTAATGACTCCCAATAAGGATGAAACAGTTGTGCAGTGCTTTTCAGCGCGGATTGGCTTCACTAACAGGACGAAGGTTCTATTAAAATTCCAAATTTCCGCACTCTATCAGTGATCCCGCGAACAGTTCCTGCAAAACCTATCATGCAAACTTTTCAGCATACACTCTTACACTAAGTCGAGATAGATCATATACCCCACACAACTTATTGATCTGAAACATACTATTGCAGCTAACACGAAAGCAGAATGGACAGTCGTTCAAGGACACGAACGACAGTGAAACGGCAAACAGGTGGTTACCTATAGCGATGACTGTGCGCACCGCACAAGGGCGGACACAGATGAGGCACATTTCACGCGGTGTTGGAACAGTGGTTCCACTGGATACATTACCTCTCCCGCGCTGTCTGGTTGGGCTGGCCATAACGTTCAACTGGAGGTACTGTGCTCTCGGATCGTCGTGGTGGTTGGCTCGTTGCTGTTGGAACGCAGTTCTCATCTGCAGTGAAAAAGCTGACATATCGTAGCTGGAATTAAATCAACAGCGATTTCTCCGAAAATATGAACATTTCGGTGTCCAAACTTTTTCGAATGCAAAAGCTAATCCGACTTCGAATTTCACCCTATTCATGTTGACACTGGTTTGTTTAATTAAATGAATTTTCAACACCAACAGACACTTTGATTTAAAGAATCCTGTGAGCGTTATTTAATCTTACTTCAACGTTCGAAATCCCAAAAGTAGAGAGATGTGGTGCTCTTTCCGAGTGCGGAAGAATATTTGTAATCTAGCAAGCACGCAGTCGCCAACTGCATACGCGGATGCTTGTATGAAAATTACATAATAGGCCTAGGTGCAATCATAACCGATCGATGTCGGTAAAACATTTTTTGATGTAGATTTATATAGATGGCCATGCACATATAGCACGGTTTCAATTGTTATATTTCACGAGGCGGTGGTTAGCACATTTATCCAAGAAGCACGAGTGAGGCGAGCGATAATTCTTTTTCTGCCGGGTATTCTCCACGGCAACATTTTTCCTGAGAAATTCGTTTTGTGCCGCCAAACTGCGAAAAGACGGTATTCGGTATTTAGTTTACCCAGGGAGATAAAGCATCTAATTGACGTTTTAACCAAATGGCAGCAGACTCTGTAGACCAAGATACCGAAATACATCATGATCAGCCTACTGAAATAAACTGAGTAGTTTGTGATTATTTCGCGTGGTATTTCGATATCAACGGCCTATATATCAATGTGCCTCAAAAAAGGGGAATCTTCGTTTCAGTTGGGAATGTTTTAGGTGCATTTTACCATGTCATTCAGGAAAAAAATAGTTCAGTGATTTTGGTAGGATCAGGAGGCATCACAGCAACATTCGTACCTAATTGCAATGCAAGCAGCAGTGGTTACGTTGGCGATGCAGCTTAACTGCTTGCAATTCGCAACGAGAGGAGGAAAGACCAAATATTCAAAGTAACTATATCGGCTTAAGTGCCAACTGTTGTTTATTTTTGCTGTTTAGCTCATAAATTGAGTTTTATGATTTTACCATAAACAACTAAATAGGTTGATTTTGTCCATGATTCTGTTGACATGATTTGAATTTCCTTGTTCAAATTTAGTAGAACTGTAGCGTACACTCCCCAAAGCTAATAACTGATTCACTTCAGGGTGAACGCCTTTAGGCCTCACATACTGTCTTGCGGGGAATCCTCCCTTATCTGAATTTGGTTCTGCCTACCAGTATCAAACCTAAATCGCTCAGCAATGCACCGGATTGATTTGCATTTCTTTTCCGCCATATAAAAATTCGATCACGTTACGATAAAAAAACTGACGGCTAACACCCACACGTTTTCATTGACATTAGTTTCAACTGCACAGCCAAACTTACGCGCCTTTGGGTTCAATCCGATTTGTGGTCGGTTTCTGTTAGACCCACAGCCACTATGTGCCACTCGGAAGCAGTTGGAGTTGCCCGAACGCAGGGTAACCTACACATCGGATATGATCACCGTGTTGCACATACAACAGTGAACGGATGTGAGTAGTGCATTACGAATATACAGGTATCGTAATATCTCGAATATCGTAGCAACTAAAATATGAGGCTGACTGGTGCAGCATATTCAGTTGCCTGAAAACATCACAAACGAGAGATTCAGCTGGGTTCCAGGCGGGTTGTTTACTCAAACGACATTAGCGGCGTCTCCATAGTCAGGTGGGGATGATTTTGGAACATCCAGTTCCATTATCTCAAAGCAATGGAGTTGTCCCCTCTAATGAGACCAATAGCAGAATTGACCGACTTAGTATTTCAATTGGGCTGGTCTTTTCAGACGGGCTGATGGTGTAGTATGAACACCCATTATTTGTAGGTGGCTGTGGGATTTTTAGAATTAATCCCGTTTGAACAGTGCTCCTGCCATCCTGGCATAATTATTCCGGTGAGTCCACACCATACGGGGGAAACACTGGATGCTGGACTTAGCCACGAACTTATTTACGCTTGAGTGATATGGTTGGTTGTCTATGTGTTGGGATGTACCTACATTTTAAAAAAACTTTCCTACGTGTTTTTGTATGCCATTAAACTGGCCTTTTTATTTAGATTCCATGTAGCTCTAGTCATCTTAATAGTGTTTTACAAAAATGTCTTGCTGGCCACGAGCAGTAAATTTTACGGAGCTTGTTGGCAGCTTCACCAATTGAGATCTAAAACTCGATGTTTGCTGAATTCACTGATCAAACTGATGTGCTCGCGTAACCAAGTAACCAGCCAGTTGAGTTATGGCAGATGAGCTGGACTCACTGCTTGGATTGACCTCAGACGCTACGGGGGACATAACTTAAAAGTTGCACATCCTGCTGAATTAGTCTCTATGCGCCCATTTGGACTAACTGTCCAGAGTCAAATCGGTATGTTATCCATTTACTGTTGAACACAATCGTTTGGTGGAAAAAGGACGCAACAACAATAAGTAAAACCGCTGGTTGGGTGCCCATGTTAGGCTACTGCGAAAGTGACAGATCGAAGCGTGGGGTGTGTGACCATTTCAGTTCATTGCGGAGTGGACGAAAATCACGTTACCAGTAAATTCAATATGAGATCGCAGCTGAGGTTGGGTTAACTTCAAGCTGTCGCTTCCTGTGGGAAAAAAATACCCTTCTGTTGACCTCACAATGGTGGTCACTAGCCACTAGCTACGTCTTTATTTCGTTTTGTTTGCTACCTAGAAACCACTTTACTACCTATCAGCCTTGAAAAAGGCATCAGTCCACGAGTTCACTGAGTGGGGTTTGGCAGGCCTCTTTGAGGTCACCGCTCACCCCCTAGCAAGAATCTATGCAAGTGTTCAGAAGACCAGTGTTCGACTCGTAGAGGGAGTGTCCCCAAGTGGCAAGACATGTAGGTTAACAGTATTTTTTTTCTCAGGGAGATTGGCGTCGTTCATCACACACAACGGTACACAACGGAACCATCTGCACTGTTGAGCACGAAAGCAGTATTTGTTGGACCTTTGGGTGGTGACACACTCTGAGTCAGCTGTAGAGACAAAAGTCGGGGCCAGACCTATTTATCAGACCGTTCGACAGCCTTTTTGTTGATTATCAAGTTGAAAAAAAAACTTCTACCGTTTAGATGAGTCGTACGTGTGTTTGGCACTTTAGGAGACCTCAGCACGGTCAGTGTAACCTGTTCTATAAATTTGTCAATTTCTAGTGTCCTAGCAGTACTCACACTACATGTATTTACGGCATCTGTGCTGCACTGGACGGTAATTTCTTCTCGTATCTTATGAGCTGTCCAATTGCTCTCCAGTTGTTGTGGCTGAAGGAAATTTTGTAAGTTGATTGTTTCTCTCCAATCTGTCATCCCAGCATTACCGCATCAACACGTTGCGGGGATCACATGATATGGGACTGTGCGATCTGTTTGTGCCGCCAAGTTTTCTGGAGCAAACTGGAGCTATTCAAAGATAACCCGACTCACAGTGTCGCCCCTTTCTGACTTGTCTGAGCCACCCAGGGATTTCAGTCAGCTGAGCTAGAGTGCATACCTGACTACTTTGGTGGATACAACGGACAAAGACGGACCTATATACATTAATTTCACGTATACGCAAGAAGTTGCTCTGCTACTCAGACGAGTTCAAAGTAGCACTGCTCATCAGATTTCCATTAGGTTTTCCACCGCTGAACAGACTATCTCGATCTCCTCACACAGTCTACAATGCCGTTCTCTGAGAAACGACCTCGTTGCTCCCTCCGTCGAAGACTGACCAAAATATTAATACGAAAAGAACCATAAGTTTGAAGCTTTCCATGGCAATTTCGAGCGACAAAATTTGGCAGCTCGTATCTGGTCAAATAAAATGAACGAACTGAAATTACCGTCCAGAATTTTTTTTTCGCCTGACTCGTGGTGAACCTAATACTACATTTGAGGAAAAATAACACCGAACCAGGAAAATCCTTGCTCTATACTGAACTATTGGCCAGCTGGTCCAGACTTCAATAACCATGCTTAGGTGGTCAGCGGTCTGTTCGCCCACCTGCTAACATTCTCCTTAGTAGCAAGCCACTTTGAAGCTGGTTATCATGGGATATTTGTCCGCGAGTTTCTGAGTTTACTCAACAGCGTGCGAGTAGAAGCGGAATCACCATCGTTGGTAATGTCAAAATGGCCCGTGGAACTTTCATGTGAACATGAAGCATACGTACAGTAAAACTAGGAAGCGGATGGAGGAAACAACAAGACGTCCGTTCATGTGAACAACAATGAAGAAAACGCGTCCATGTGTCGTATCGGAGTTGGAATTCGTCAGGCGGACTGGCCAAACGTCTGTTGCTAAATTTATCCAACAAAAGCCCAGTGCAAAACGACGGACAAACCTTAGGCAAGTAGTCCGGCTTGAAAGCGATGACATGCATGCCATTGGGATCAGTTGGATCCCCTCTGTCTTGTAAAAGCTTTAACCAGGTACGAGAAGGATCGCAGCTGCAGCAATGGATGTAAGGAAATCCCACAGTGTTCGGATTTTCTGTAGTGGCTTAACTTTTGGGTCGCCCAGTCATGGTCGGCGAACCGCAAACTTTTACAAACAGTAGTTTGAGGTGGAAAGCAACTCTCTCCGGACATCCAGAGTACGTGCCCAAATCAATCTAACCCGGTAGTTTTCGGTTACTGGTCACCAATTAGCGGCTTACCTACCATTTTGTTTAGGACAAGCTGCATGCAGCTAACTCCTGCTGTGTTATTCTGGCTATGTGACTGTGGGAGTGCTCAAAACTAAGATGCTCATTCACGACTGGAAACTGTTTGTAAAGGAAATTTCGGACGACCACGAAAGATATCACGGAATCTCATCATTACTCAGTAAAGGGTGTGTACTTGACTTTACTTGTAAGTTGGGTATGCTTCTGATGGAAAAAAAACTGAAAAACGTGGTGAAAACGTGTGAGAAGATCACGATAAATGTGAACAATGAAATTGTAGTAGCCGACCAACCATACAAGAAATTATTGAACTTTGAAGTCAAAGGTAAGCTGGTTTGGTTAGACCCCATTTGGGCCAGGAAGCAAATCCGTCCTAGCTTGGTAGATTTTTCGATTTTAATAAACTTTTTAAGCCCTTAACCATCTATTAAGAGAACCAGGTGGCACCACCAAATCGGAAGATGGAGTCCTACTATAATCGCAAGCATGGCGATATTTTGGCATAGCAGACAGAGCGTTTTAATAAGGGATTATCATGATAATCGCTTATCCTGACGTCAGGGCCGAGTAGAAACACGGTCAGATGCTATTGCATGGTGACGGCAAAAACTGATATTCTGTCCACACTCAGCTATCCATATGGCATAGCTCACTGAGAGCTAAAAAATTAGAAAAGCGAAGCAACGTAGATTGGGTTTGGATTGGGTTTGATCCACGCACCTTCTGATCAGCATGTTTTGCCTTAAACATTGAGCTGCGCCGAGCTTAGCTATGTCGTAAGCGTCGTTTGATTTTAAGGTACGCAACCATCACGACTTATGCCCACATCAGGGCGTATTTATTTTAGCGTCTCATTGGGACGAATCATTCCATTGCGTGCTGAAGCAGTAATGAAACACTGGCTCAAAACCGTCAGGTCAACGCTCCCGAATGATTTTCTACCATCAGTTGCTTTAAATTCAATCAGGCTTTCAACAAACTGCGCTTCTTATCGATAAATAACCAGCAAGAGCTTCTCGCCATACCTGCTTTTGCAGATGGTTTGGTCCCAGTAATGACACGAAAACACACGCTTAAACACTACTCACATCCGGATCACTATATTCCATTGGTGTGTGTCAAAAAACAATTTATTCATGTCAGGTGACCCAGCATAAACAATTCTTCCGATGTTTATACCGTCACCATGGTGAGCTCAGCGCTATTGATCCATCCTGAATGGTCGTTTTCTTCAACTGATCACGTGATTGTGGCAGGCATCCTGTGGGTCGGTTCCAGACAATTTATTCGTGCAGCTTGTATATAAAGGAAATGAAGAGAACTGAACGTAGATTAACACAATTTGTTGAGGAAAATGACGGGGAAAGAACGCCAGATCGTCGTACACCGTGATAACCGCACGCTGGAACAACAACACCGTGATCGGATTAGTAGTTTAGAGAGAAGACAGGCAACTCGGAATTCGACGGATATTGTCCCCAGAACTGGAGGTGACCTGTTTCCGCGTGGATGGTTTCAAGAGTTGGATCGATGGATGGCAGAAACTCAGCGAAGCTGGTATGATGATATACGCCGGATGAGGGAGAATATGTTTTCATTGCTGGTCAGTGCCAAGTAGAGTTCTTTCGAATGAGATTGAATCACGGCAAAACTCCACCACACCGCGCTCCTTTGTAGTGACTACCCACCTAGAGATAAGTAACTTGCTTTGATGCAAATCCCGTCACCATGTCAGCAAGAAACAAGGTGTTTGCATTCCTATGTCATAGCTGCATTTTTTCTCACCTTCAATTGCACAACGGATAAAAATATTTCACGGTAGTTCCTCTCATCATGAAGCACACTCGAGAACACTCCAACTGATATGTGATAAAGTATCATATACAGCAGGCATAACACATGGTAATACATTTTATATGATTCCCCCCGCTTGACTCCGTTCGAAATACGTTTTTCATTAGGTTGACAATGAATTTGAGATGCCTTTAAGGATCCTAGCACCAAGTATGGTCCCGGCATCTCATTGGCAGATGCAGGCAACTTTAAATTATCTCGTCACCTCTGAATCAGGCTACTGTTATCTGTTATTCGCTGTGTCACCTTCCTTTGAGCAGTTCTGTCAGTCACCTTTAGTTTTATTATCATGTAGACAGCATTGCCCACAAGTAAACGGGAAAAGCAGAATCGTTGTAGGTGGTTGGGGGATTTGTAGAACTCACATTTGCTCTGCTCTCTCTCTTGAACTATGTTCCTCTCATTCTGGCGCGATGAATCCACACACACAAGCCTAGAGCGTCATTTTGACTGGACCCCAGCAGCAATGCATATCCACAACTATGTCGGGGGTTCGAACCGGAACATCTGACTCGCGAAGCGAGCGTGTTGCCCTACTCCGCCAGCGCATCCTGATCACGTCTGAAAAAGCAAGGCTTCACTAATGAGGTTTGTTTATCCAACGCCGCAAGTGTAAGCACGTTCATCTGCTCGGACTGCTTATTTGGAGTTGTGTAGCGTGCGCAGGTGAGGTGGTGGTATTACGCTCGCTTAACATGTCATATGTCTGGGTGTCGGATCCCGACTAAACTTAGGATATATACTCCTGATGAGGTCTAGTAAGAGGGAAGCACAATTCCAGTGCTCCCCCTGTTTCATACAGGGACACTAGAAAGCGCGCTAGGACAAGAAGACGCCTGTTCACACAAGAGTAACATGAATGTAAATGCGGATTGCTTGATATATCGGCATTGGTATGCTTGTTATTTACCACGTCGTTTATCACGTCATTCAGTCCAGCAATCGAAAGACTAACTTTCACCTCGTCCATAGGTATGCCATTTGAATTCATAGTCGGTTTGTCAGATTGGCTAAATTGCCGACTTTTGGTTCCATCCCACGCTCGCGACATCAGAATGATCGACTTACAACTATCTACTTTAAACAGACAAATTGGTAGCAGCCTACTTATAACGGAGTTAGTAGTTTGTGAAGCGACATGATCAGACAGAATTTGCATGCAGTAAACCGCTGTGGATACACTAAATTCTGCTTGGCATTCTGGGGTTAAACAGTCATTTCTACGCCTACCTGTGCAACTCGGATTTAGGTTCATTGAGACTCACATCGTCTACCAAATTACCCTCAGAACCAGGCGTGCAAAATTTCTGTCGCTTCATTAACTTTCGAAGATTTGCCAAGCCTCACATTGCTAATCGGTAAGGTAGAGAAAAAGTCATTTAGAATGAACCTTACGACCTATATTTTGCCTTCTTAGGACAGGAACAATGTGACCGTCTTAGGACGTGGGTTACTTACCCTGTCTTCGCTTTTACTGAGTGAGTAAGCTGACAGCACTCGTTAGTGTTCAACGAACGCCCCATTAGAAATCTAATGATTTGGTGTACCACGCACTGAAAATGAGACCACTTTTCTACGATAGATGCTCATCTGTATGCCTTACTGGGCAGTACCAGGAATGCGCACCAGAGGTACTTATTGGCGGAGACTTTCATTCTAAACATCCCGTCTCACCATGGTTGAACAGACACTGATCGCTACGACATCTATTGCCGTATTTCATCATTTCTAGAAAAAGGTTGTCCCCTTGGTCAGAATTTCGCGGTTCCTTCTGATAGGTTTGATATTATGCCCAAACTTTCGTTAGAAAATATCACGGAACAGGGACAAACTGTGTCCTTTAGAAAGAGATCCCTATTCGAGGGAAGAAATGTTGTGGGCCTGGTAAATATCAATTAAATCTTCGCCCCGACCGAAGGCAAAATCATACAAGGTTTCAGAATATCAACCTCCTTACTAATACAAGAAATGCGTCGGCAGCTATAAGTAACAAATGATTGTATTGAGGAGATTTTGCGATTTTAATCGATAGGTGAAGTCCTCGACCAATAAGTTGTAGGCCACAAATTCGAACCTCCCTGGAAGTTTGAAAAGTGTGCATTATAGTTAATTCCCAGCAAGGTTCAAACAGCTACGACATGCTTGTGAACGTTTCAGCATAAATTGGCCTCACTTTCTGGAGATTTTGGTCGAAATTTCGAAATTCCTTCATACGATTGCAGTAGATTGTAATGGGTCTTTTCAGATTGTACATGGTGAACATTCAGGTAGTAAGCTGTTGAGCACATGTTGAACTGTGAATTTACTGAACAGGTCTCTTCCAGTTTATTCATTGAACTCCGAAATTCAAGAGTGTTTTCCATCAGAAATCTCGTTCTTCTGTTCGTCTACCTGGAAAGAACACGATAACCTCTTTGCCATAAACTTACCTGGTGTAAAGAATTACTTGGCTTATTCCCGCACAAGTTTTAAGACAACAAACATCGGATCATGTTCATTTGAGAATTTGTCGGGCCAAACACATTCGATTCTGATTCGTAAGCAACGGACGGGGAGGCCTAATGTTTACTGTAATGCTGGCTGCCCGAATGGGGACTGCTGAGTTCTTATCCGTTCTGACCGGCTAGACTAATCAAGCCTCATCAAAATTGAAGATATGCGTATGAGTGCACTTCTCATTTTGACCGTTATAGGTTGGGCTTGATTAGTCTGGGTTATCGCCTATGCCGGAGGAAGTTTCCAACATAAAATTTCAATTTGAATTTTGGCTATCTAAACCATCGGGGTGACGTTTCTCCTAGATCCCAGTCGAATTCTATCTCACCCAGTGACATCCACGGTTACCGACCACTATAACAATATCTACGACCGTGATGTGACGTATCAAATCTTGTTGGGAAAATGTTTCGTTCCACTTCTCGTTCTCCTAGCTGATTTAATTCATATGGGCATAACTTCAGGAGCATTTCCTGTTGCTGGATACCAGTCTATTTAACACCTCATTCTCAGAACGGAACATATTAGTTTGTCACACTGTTCTTATGAAATCACCCTGATTATCAGGTGCGTCCTTTATCGCATAACACACTCACACCAGTTTTATCTTGCGAAATAGACTTCATATCGCCAGATTTAAATTGAGAATCAGTCAGTCACTACTGGAAAACTGAGGAACAGTTTACGATTGTTTAATTCCCGTTCCATTATGGGGAATCATCAGCAGTGCGTCCCCGACGAGACATTAGGAACCTCTTGGTGAACAGTCGAACACTAGACCACAGTTTGCTTCGTGTGACTAGTGGCTCACTGGCTGACCGAATAAAAACTACTTGGATAGAAGGCCCAGAGAACGCACGACCAGGTCACTTGAATCAGCAATTATATATCTCGTTAAATAACCTTTACACGATGCTTTCGTATATCTATTTTTCGATTGTTCTGTTTTTGCATCCGTCTGACTTACGGGTTGTCTCACCTGGACAATTTTCTCTCCGTTAGCCTTTGGACGAATTCGACTTGCAACCACCATTTTGGCCTGCAAGTCCAACTGATCGTGTTTCATCAGTTATTGAGCAAATGGAACGTCAGATGGAAGCCATGCGACGTAATATGCGACAATTGATGTCACGTGAAATGGGATCGATGCTCCCCAATTTCCGATTTCACGATGGTCCACTGGACTTTCTCAAAGACGCATACCAGGTTGGTGAAGATGGCAAGGTAAGTGTCGGTGAACTGAAGAGCATCTTTGAGCTTGCTGCTACGTATTGGGCACTACGAACAAAGCGGTCAGACAGGAAAGTAAAACCTCATTTGCACACAGTTTTCGAAGAAGGCAGCATCCTCAAACGCTCCCTTAAACTCTTCTAAACGTTGTTTGAATACAAAAAAAGTACCATACAAAAGCTGAAAAAGTTAAACAATTTTCCTATCAACCTTCCGTCAGGTGCAGGAATAGCGCCCTTACGCTTGGCCAGATACTACTCGCGGGCTTCGGTAGTAGCATATACCGTTACATTAGTTCGATTTCATCTGTAACTGAAACGCCTGTTTACACTCGCATTAGTGTGTGTTAAAGCAGTGTATTTCTTAACTGATACCACTTCACTTGCAGATGGGGCTTTTTACGGTACTGCATTTTTGAGTTCTGCAAAGCTAGGCTGAACAACATTCAGTTTGGCCACTGAAGCAATTCTGTTTGATTTACATGCGAATGTAGTTACCCTGAGTGCCCGTATTCTGTCGAAGTCGCGTATACCCCAAATGATTTGGCGACGTACCAATCAGGAGATACGATATCTGACTGGCTTAATTGCACGTCACCTGAGTACCGCTAACATACATTTGGTAAGACGCCAAGACCAGATGGTAAGTTTTCCTAGCCACGTATTCGGTCAAACACTAGCACATATGTACGCATTTTTTTAGCTAAGGTGAAATCCTGCCTAGGTGGTAACATAAATTGTAAACATCCTACTTAATATGAGTTGTTTTCAATTTATAAAAAGATTTCTTCTTGTTGGAAGAAATTGAATGTGTTTTGGGGAAAAATAAATTAGTTATACTCATTTGGACGCCTGGTTCTCAACATCAATTGCGTTCTTCCACTGTGGTGACTTAAAATCGGACGGTGGACCCCCATATGCAGAAAACGAGGTTGTTTTGCTCAAGGCTGATACATCATGTCATGGAGAGAGATTAGAAGTACTGAATTATTCCTAAAGCTGAACAAGTCTAGATGAAACTTTCAGGTAACTCTTCGGTATCAATATAAATTGATTCTGATGAATGGGTGATGAACTTCCCGTAAGAAACCCACTGTTACATCCAGATTTTATTTGCTCCCTGATACCGCCACTATATGTTGTTTAAATTGCTGTATTCCAACAACAGCGAGGTTTAGCCTGATTTTTCTCACTGGTTGCCATGCGACACGAACACGTTCTCAATGCAGAGAGTGTCTTTCATTCCATTCCAGCTACATTTCATTGTACGATTTGATCTTCAAGGCTTCCGCCCGGAGGATATCAGGGTGACGTCAACACCGAATTGTTTAACTGTCCAGGCTCAAAAGTCGACAAAAACTGATAATTCCTCGGAGGAAAGGCAGTATTACCGAATGATTTACCTGCCAGATAAGGTGGAGGATGATAGGTTCAAGTGCCACCTGAGCAACGTAAGTCAACAGTTTCACCTTAGACGGTTCATTTTCTAAACACCATTTGGCCCTGCATTGCTTGTTGCCGCTAGGCGTTACCAGCGGCTTTCCTGGTATTGCTTTTGAGATTGAATGCATCCTCACAAACAACTTTTGGTTTGGATTTACTGGTGTTTTGGGTAACTGCGGGCGGTTACCGTTCAAGCGACTGAACAACATTTCGATTAAATCGCACTTAGACAGGATAGAATTCCACCCATCCTGAAATCACAGAATCCACATCATGTGGTCACGTGTTTACTGGCTTATCAAGTGACGAGTTCGCAGATGGAATCCCTAATAAGTATAAAGTGGTAATTCTTAGCGAAATACACTTATTTGCAAACAAATTTGGTTTTTGCGAGAGACTCACCTGGGACGAGATATTCAGCTGGATTCCAAGTGAGTCTCTCGTAAAACCAAATTTGTGTGCAAATGAGTGCATATCGCTAATTTCGTGCAATTCGAGTTCAAGCAGAACATAAGGTTGACGGAAACTCGGGGACTGCGCCTACCTGATGAGGCCCAAGAAGGGTGAAACTGGTCGTGGACTGTCGAAGAATTTTCAGCAACCTTATAAGTAATGTATTACGTACATGGTAATTTTAGCTTTTCAACAGAGACTGACCTCTAATGTAGGACGAAATCTCAATTGAAAACTTCAAATCCCGGTGCAACCATCTCTATTCTCAGGTCAAATAGTGTGACTGGAAATAAGCCACTTGACTTAGAACACCACAAGTAACCCTTAAAAACCATTTTCAGTGTCCAACTCATGGATAAAACTTCTGATAAGGATGTTGGGCGACTTTCAAGAAGGTTATCTGGTAGAGTTGGTGAAAGGTAAAATTTTCTGTTTAAATTTTAACGACCTTTCAGGACGGGATCCTCACATTGGACGCACCTGTCAAGGAAACCGATTATGACCGCCTTGCTTTCGATCAGCAAAAACGATTGGCAATCAAACCGAGGCCGGAATCACCTACAAGTAAATCCACTGTCAGATTTTCTGAGGGATCACCAGTGATCCAGTTCATCGGTGAGTATCGTACAGCAATTTGGCTTGTTCGAAAAGTGATAACGCTCTTAGCAGCCGATTGGATTTTGAGAGTGTGAATTTTATCGTGATAACCGATGCTATCAGGATGCGAGCGCTTTAAATCTAATTATAATTTTTGCCTCTAAGCCCAAAAAACTAATACTTAAAACATAACTTAAGAGGACAACATTTGCAAGGTGTGGGCTTTTCGATTCCATCTATTCAGCAGCAATACAAAAACAGGCAATGCCACAATGGAACCACGAGGACCAATCAAATTCCGTCCCCAACTCAGAATTCAGTAGGCGGATTTTGTAGCGGAAACTTGTACGTACAAGCTGGGTCAATACCAATGAATGAGTTTAGCCATAGTGAATATTTTTATCAGTGATCAGAATTCTTTGCACGACCAATATGGTCGGTGGTCCACCAGTCGATCGACTGCTCAAGCAAAGCCAGTATCCAGGACGTAGCAAAACCCTTTTATATGTTTTGATAAAGTAAATTCCAATGCAAAGTCTCAGCTCAAGAATTTGAGTTCAGTATGCTCTGGTTGAGTTTATATTCACAGGAAGTGAAGCAGCGCATTTATCGGGAGTCTCCAAAATGCCTGAAGACAAGGCTTTTCTGGGACCCTTTCGGATTAAGCACCACCGTCTCAAACCAGCCGGGTGGCCTTTGGACACTACTGTTATCTGTGAGGCCCACCCACATCACTATGTTAAGATTTCCCTTGACCTTCAAAAACCCTGGAAAGCCTGTCAATGAATTCTCAGAAGGTGTTTTCCAGATGTTGAAATTAATTCGCAAATACTCTTCTGAATGTGACTGCACAGCATTTACGGAAGCTGGTTGATATACATAAATTACTGTGTGCATTCCTTTACAGCGTTAGAGAGTTGATCCACTTTGAATTCAAAGGCAAGACATAGGAAAGCTGGATAGGGTTAAAAGTGGTAGTCCGCTTGGAATCCTGCTGGTTCTTATTGGGTATGAGTATACGACACCTGACCAATGGCATTTGTAACACGACAACCTATAAACCATTCTCAGATGGCAACTTAGTTTTCCGTTGTGGGACTACCTTTACATGCATGTGAAAAACTGACATCTGAATCACGTAATATCCTATGAAACGGAAACTAGTAACGGTCTCCCTCGAACAAAGGCCAAACTCAAGTCCACTCCTTACCATCTTTGGTGTGGACTCATCAGAATAACAGCGAATCCTCAAACGAAACTGATGTGAGGCTTTATGTCTACAAATCCCGCAACTATCTGCGACTGATCGAAAATTTTCCAGCTTATTTCAAGCGTCAATGACGCTACGTGACTTGGGAGTCCGGTCGAGCAGATTAGTGGACAGAAAAACGATGAGAGTTACTGGGTCATTGATCCAGCCGTCAGACTAATCAGTCATATCGTCCAGGCGTGAACATGCTCGATTGTTCAGACTCAGATGCGTCCAGAGTGTGCTGGTGGAGCAGCGGTAATACACTTTCCTCGAATATCAGATATCCGGAGTTCAAAGCCCGAAGAGGCGGAGGATGTGGACTGATAAGGAGCCCTAATAAGGGCGAGACTTAAATCTAGTGCCCCTTCCTTTGCTTTGGACGCATCAAAATGACTGTGCCAAGAAAGGACGACTGTTCAAAAGATAGCGATTTATTTGTGCTTCAGAAGCCCTTTAGTAAAAATATCACCCGAGGTAATTTTGCAAACAATTCATGCTGCAGCTCAAATAAGATTTCACCTACACCATATGAAAGAAGAAAAAACGTTTTATGGATCACATTTCAAAGAAGATTTGTTGACTACAGCCACGCCTCAGAAACTACGTATTATCAAGCCGACCGATTGATCTTGACTTCATCAACGAGATAACTGAACTTCTGAAGAGAAACAAATAATGTACCCAGTTTTTCTGCTTCACGTATTACGTACAGACTCACATGCGTTTGCTTTGAAATATATATGGACAATGCAGGTCTGAACATAGGTAAATGCATCTCACACTATTTACCGCGCTATTCGATTGATTGGTGGATTGAAACCCGAAACCCGGAAAAAGCTGGATCATTCCCGGAGTAAATTACCCTGAAACATCGATCCAAGTTCCATTCCTCGTTGACAAACCAAAGCGGCCAAGGTTCATTGAGGTTATGGTGATCACCTAATATGCACCCTGCCTGTACTCACAAAGGACGTTGACCCAAGTCATTAGATTGCCTTGGAGATAAGAGTCGAATTCCACTGTTCCACTAGGCTACTCATAATCACCATCGACATCATAGCAACAATATTCAACACTAATTCTTCGCTGCCATACAGCCATGATTTTATTGAAAGCCTTATTGTATAGTGGACCTCCAGACACTCATCTAAACAACTTGGATAAAAACGGACTACAAGAACGCCATTAACATCGATTAGCAGCCATGTTTTGCAGCGTCTCAAGCCAGGCAAATCGGGGGTCACGCAGTCTCATCCTGGAGGGCGAGCGGCACCGACAGCACTCAAACGCTTCGTACGCGTTTTCATTTCCCTCTGCTAGGTCAGAAGCTGTCCACCTCTCTGTTTGCATCACTGTGAATTTGGCATGGAAAGTACCACTCTCTTCGTGAAATGATGATTCCACATGCACAATACATAGCCTAGCAAAAACAGTTTCCGGTGATGGACATATTCTTCGATGGAAGTCCCCATTGCACAAATGAACATTCGTTCTCTGACAAGCTGGCACCGGCTTACACGAGCTATGGTTCTGAGACAACGGTTATCGAATACCTGAAGATGTCTCAGTTCCGCTGTACAAGTAGGTCATGTCTCGCAACAAAAGAGCCCGTACTGTGGTCTGGTACACGTGTCCTCTGAGATTCATGGATATCCCTCTGTGCCAGCATAGGTGTCCCTTCATCCGTCGAACTAGATGAGTAATTTCTCTTCGTTGATTCGCATCTGGTTTTGTGTTGCAGCTGGAACGACAAAAATGAATTCTGTGCACAATACAGGCTGCCTTCTTGATGCGTTATTCAAAACAGTTTGTTACGAGAGTGAAGTCCAACTATATTTGATCCTGTCTGATTTAGTGGAAAGTTTGAATTCTCACAAGTATGAGAGACAATAAGCCGGTAAATGTTTTGGTGCTGGACGCGATATGGCCAGAGCTAACATGAGCTGCACAGCCAGGAGCCGTAAGATTTATCTATCTATCTATCTATCTATCTATCTATCTATCTATCTATCTATCTATCTATCTATCTATCTATCTATCTATCTATCTATCTATCTATCTATCTATCTATCTATCTATCTATCTATCTATCTATCTATCTATCTATCTATCTATCTATCTATCTATCTATCTATCTATCTATCTATCTATCTATCTATCTATCTATCTATCTATCTATCTATCTATCTATCTATCTATCTATCTATCTATCTATCTATCTATCTATCTATCTATCTATCTATCTATCTATCTATCTATCTATCTATCTATCTATCTATCTATCTATCTATCTATCTATCTATCTATCTATCTATCTATCTATCTATCTATCTATCTATCTATCTATCTATCTATCTATCTATCTATCTATCTATCTATCTATCTATCTATCTATCTATCTATCTATCTATCTATCTATCTATCTATCTATCTATCTATCTATCTATCTATCTATCTATCTATCTATCTATCTATCTATCTATCTATCTATCTATCTATCTATCTATCTATCTATCTATCTATCTATCTATCTATCTATCTATCTATCTATCTATCTATCTATCTATCTATCTATCTATCTATCTATCTATCTATCTATCTATCTATCTATCTATCTATCTATCTATCTATCTATCTATCTATCTATCTATCTATCTGTCCATGTATCGATCTATTTATCTATCTGTCTATCTAAGATCTATCTATCTAAGATCTATCCCATTGAGGCATGAAGTTTTCTCCTTAAGCTGAGAGTCAGTTGTTTGGTGGTGGTTGATCAGATGACTGTTGATCTGTCCGCCAAGCTTGGCAGTTGGCTTGCATACTTTTCATGCCCAGTCGAGCAGACATCGTCAGTGCGCAGTTGAATGTGTACCTCCTCCTTACCTAGCTGCGTTTATATATTTTCTGATGGAAAACTTATATCGCGTCATGTGATTGGCTGTTTGATGTATACCCTTCCAGTAATATTATTAGCCCGTTCACGGTTTGGGCTGCGTTATGGTCTGTATAACTGGTATTCCGTTGGTTGGTTGGATAGTTCCAATGGGGTTTTTCGACACACTGACAGTCATTTGTTTCCTTGTTAAGCAGGTCCTCATATTAGCATTCAACTCACACGTGATCCATAAATTCTCGTTCACCACATTTTGCGGATCATTTTTCCCGAAGGACACAGAAATAAACAAAATATGCTGTCGTTTTAGAACGTCCCTGGGCGTCGATCATTTAGCGATCACGCCATCGAGATGTTGAATGGGCCTGCTTTCGGCAGAAATTCAGGGTTGCGCATCCATTGTTTTAGTTACTTGTGAACGTCAAGTAGTGTAGTCGCATTTCGGTTCTCACTGCCATTGATGTGGGTGGTGTTCCACCAATTCGCTTGAAATTCGGTCAATAGAACCGACGAAGTAGAAATGCCATAAGATGGTCTTTACCTTGTTTCGACTTCAGTAGTGTATTCTACTGCATGCATAAAACGGAGAAGCATAGTTCAACAAATTTACAGTCCACCAGAAAACCAGTCAGCTCGGGCCTACGTTACTTGGAGTTTACCGTTAACCTCAAGAGCCCAAAAGCTGGTTTCTCTGAAGTACTAATCTCTCTTGGAAGCGTCATATGAATTTCATGGTTATGGTCCTTCAATATCTCTACCCCTTTTTTCCAAAAACATGCTTTCACGTATGATGCGACCAAGCTGAATTCAGAAACTTCTTCAAATTACTCTCAAGATTACTCATCGTTAATATGCTCTGTCTTCGTGATCATCCAGCCTTTCGGTAGGCGTACGCGTCTCGCTTTTGAAAAAAAGGCTTTATGAATCCTTATTTCTTAGACAGAACAAAGCAGAACCCTGAAAAGCCCCCTTACTGCTTGTAAATGTTCCAATTACACAACAAAACAGCATTTTAATTTTCCCTCATAGCTCATCTTTGAAGCTATAGAAAACTACCTGGTCGGTTCCGCAATGATTTAAGGTTCAATCAAAGTGGCTGCCTATGAAAAACCTCTTTCAAATTCCTGTGGAAAGTGTAAAACTACGTTTGCGTTCAAACACGGTTGCACGCGTTTTCCTCCGAAAGCCTAATGCATGTAGTTTGTTTCATGCCTACCTAACTTTTTAGAACATTCTGTTTCTCCTCGAACGCTCTCCTTCGTTTCAGGTAAGAAGGGACTGACCGTCTTGGACGACAGTAAGACCGGGAATAAAATTCACGTTGAAGTCCCATTGGAGCCTGAATTCGGTCTTGATAATATTCGTGTGTATGTGGAGTCCAAGAACCTTGTGGTTCATGGCTACAAGAACATCCCAGATGATAAAGGCCGACATGAAGAAGACTACCGTAAGGAGTTCACAAGGACATACAACCTTCCGTCCTCGATCGATACTCTATCTATTCGCACACGAATCGAAATGAACACGTTGCTTATTGAAGCACCACTGCTTTGAAGTATGTACCTTCCGGAAGAAAACAATTTAAGAACTTCACTTGCTTGATTTTACACATTTTGAATCAAGTATAATCATTCCTCTCACTCAAAGCGTTTGTTTTACAGAACAAACTCATAACTGTGTCATCGGGACGCCCTGAAAATCGGGCACCACATGGACGACTTCCATTCGGACAACAGCTCCTACTGGGTACCACTTAGAATCGTATTCAAGGCCAAGACGATCTGACCACAGCAGCTATATTTTTGAGCTTCTCGATCACAACAAGTCTCGGGCTACCGAACACTTTCATGCTAACAAATTTCGTTGAATTTTGAATAATGAATATCCATATCTTTCAAGTACACGGAACTTACTGGCTTTTATTTAGACCAAGACATATGTGGACTATCTGAACTTCATTGGACTGTGTTGAAGGGCGGACAGGTGACAACAGTGACACTGTCCAAGTTTGTACGAAGCTTAGAAATGGGCGGCACGTTTTTTAGGTAGTGCACCCGGTTTTGAAATTAACTATGACAAGCCGAACACAGGGAGCATTTGGCCGTTCGCTGAGCATTGCATTTGTTGACTCTGACCGTCAAGGATGACAGGAGTTGTCAGGCAGGTCAAACTTCTGAAAATGTCCGAAACGTGCTGAGACCCCCAAACCCCACTTAAATCAAAGTAGCGAAGCCGGCAAGCATCCAGGTCAGAAAAGCTTGCCTCGGAATGGACACTTAACCTTGAGCGGCTGAACAGCAGCGTGATTAGCTATCACTTAGACAGTATATAACGCCGCCACTCCTTTGATTACAGAAACCACATAGCGTAGTCACGTACTGATGGGCTCTTCGAGTAACGAGTTCTCAAAACGAAGTTTCACTCCTCTTGTGCGATTATTCTCACTCTGAGCCACTTATTCGTCGCAAAATCTCCTCAAACTACGATCCTATTGTAACTTCGTGTTCCTAATGATGCCTCTTAAGGACCCAAGTGCAGGCGATATAGACGGAACGCTTATGAGGCTTGGAATCTGATCTTTTGACTTCCCAGATTGATGTGCTGTCAACTTGAGAGAACCCCGGCAGCAGTGACAATAACCTCGTACTACTGATAATCTTGCAGTAGTTAAATGTTTGCAGAGTTTTCGGGAGGGCAAACTCGTATCCTACGTGATCACACATGATGGTTTTTGTTCCCAAAGAGAATATTTTCATCAAGTAAAAATTCAAAATAGACGGACATTAACAACGTACAGCTTGTAAACTCTGGAAAGTTCTTTGTTTTCCCTATCGTTATTCGATTGATTTCAAACAGCAGTCGGCAGTCACCACAACAGTTGCGGGGACACATTCCAAGTGGTGAGTTTCTGGATATAGGGTTGCCAAAATGTATATGGGATTCATTGTGTCTATCAAAATGCTTTATAGCCTGGTAGTCTGACAACTTCAGGTGACAACTTCAGTAGCTACGGCCGTCAGTACCAGAAGGTATTGCGTGGTGCACCAGTCTGATTAGTCTATTTCTGTTGTGTTTACTGGAAGAAGTCTCCAGAACACTCAAAACGATACTTTGCGTTTTTTTGTATCGACTGCGTGCCGCACAGTTAAGTGGCCTGGCTTCTTCGAAAGGGCCCACCAAATATTGCTGGATTTCAATCACTGCTGCCATTTTGTCAAAAATCTATGTTAGGTACATGCGCACTCATTCAGGTACTTGTGCACGTTACCCTAATCAACCTTAAAGGTTTTAGTACAGTCGTCATGGTGGCATACATTCTTCATCCCAGTATGTTTGTCTAGTTCTACTCGAAATAACTTCGCGACAATTTTTCACAGGCTCATCCAATTCGGGTGCTGATTAATCACCATAATAGAGTCTTTCGGGCCTACCTTAAAGGGGTGCAAATCTATCTGTCAGGACAGCTGAACAACGTGCTTGCGTATCCCGAGGCAATTCATCATTATAGACAGATCGTCTCTCTTGGGATATCGCGCTTGTGAACTGTATAGCAAATGCACCGAATTTTAGTAGTTTTAAGGCAAAATTTTCGGATATTTTTGTCGCATAGTAACTATGGTGCTTTAACAGCATGCAAGGATTTACTGATGCCTCGGGAATAATTTGCGCCATGGATGATTTACACACAAGTAAAATATACCGGTATTTTTCTGACGTAAAAAATCCACTGAACCAAAAAGAGCCAATTACCATAGGACAGAAACATAGCGTCTTTGGTTTACCACGTATGCGACCTTGTGGGTGCCCATTGTGCCTACGGATCTAAAGAACCGCTTTCCTAAGCGTTTCATCCACCTGAAAGGTTGTGAAAGGATTGGCTGGCATGTAAACTTGAACACGGGTCCTATAATCAGACTGACGTGTCACTATGAAGGAGTATAGATAGCTGTAAATTTAGGATGGCGGCAAAGGACTAATACCATAAGATCGATCACTCTGGTGCACATGAATTCAAAACGTGGTAAACAATAAACTCACAACAAGTTCTGTGAGTAAGTTTGATTAAAAGCGTAAAAGACTGCCCCAAGTTTGAGTTCGGATGACGCGCACCAGTTCTCTGTTCCAAAGTCTTTCATCGTAGGAATTCACTATTTTTCCAAAAATGTGCCAGCTGAAGACAGAGAAATCCAAGTAAAAATTCTAATTCGCGTTCGAAAGCGCTAGCACTGCATACACAACAGCGCTGTCGCCGCCGTGTTTTCTTTGTGTCTTCCAGCATTGCTAAGATATGCATGGTACTTGAGTGCCATTCACGCTGAATTTTCAAATACGTTCTCTTGAACTATCAGATCTGTTGTGCACGGTCTACCGGTGTAACGCTGTGCGCTACTGATGAATTATGCGAGTAGTATCTGACCAAGTAGTTTAAAGCGCCGTTCGTTCATTTGGTGGAATTTTGGTACGGAGAGTATTAACCGCTAATTAAAAAAGTGTTTGTTTGCTGGCATTACATACTAAAAGCTGAAGTGAGCACAGGAATACACTTGAAGATGTTGACTTTCCTCAAAGATTGTGCAAATGAGGTGTGTCAGTTGAGTGTCTGATCACTTGTAACAGCATAGTTCGTGTGTGTCAGGAAGCTACTGCGCACTCAAAGGTGCTTTCAGTTTCTTCTTTATCGGGGTGGTGACACACCTAGATTCCCAGCTTCGTTTCAGGTTTTGTAGTGATGCTGGCAAAACCGAAAGGGTAAGTTTTCCGTTGATTCTTGTATGTTTTCGCCGTCGGTTCTCATGTTGTTCCTGAATTGGTTAGTTGGAAGCAGTTGTAGTCACCCTAAAAACGCACGCGAATTATTCCTATGCTGTATGTAGCGGAAACACTTGTAATGGACCCTGAAATGATGGCAAAAAAACCGAATTCCCTTAGACAATGTTAGAGTTAGGACAGAGAAATTGAATACCATGAAAAATGGACCCGTATTTCGGACAGGATTTTCAGTTACCTAAAAACAGTTTTAACTTCTGCCATAGGCCAAACCTCCTGATATGTCCGGGACAGATTTTTAAGCTCTTCCAAAATATTCCAAGCGATTTTAAATGACCTTAACTGATGCTTCTCATCGACACACTTGAATGTATTGCAAAATCAGAGAGAGTTTTTGTTGATGTTGCCTGAAAGAAAATGAAATACGTTTTTGATCTGTGTGAGTACAGCGGCACCAGGTAATCACCAAACAGTTTTTAGCTAGCATCCAGTTCAAAAGGGAAAA
>SJOL01007330.1:419502-480188 GCA_004794785.1 Opisthorchis felineus
ATATATATCAGGTATGCACCATTGCAAATCGTTTTTTTTTAAATCGTCACGTTTATTGCACGTTTGGTGTGGCCATTCGTAATCACTGGATGTCGGATTGTGACGGTAGAGAAAACCGAACCAAAACTTTGAAATACGGTATACACGTTAGGAGTGCTATGGAGAAATGGGACCGTGAACACTGCTAAGGTTAGAGGAAATTGGGTTTACTCAAGGAAAGTTTTGTGTTGTAGTTTAGGTGTTTGACGTGATGTCAACAGTCCCTGTTGAGAGGTAATTTTAATAGGAGTGGGCCCCACCTACTTGTTGGGTTATCTTCGGCTTTTTACGGTAGAATTCCTGGACGTAGGGGACTATATAATAAAGTTAAATGGCATTGCTTTTCGTCCCCTAGAAGTGTTGTCCAAAGCCGCACGTCTTGATTCATTTGGCACCATGGATCATCGTCACGTCGGGAAAATATACATCATATTATTGAAGGTGAACTCTATTCTATATACTCCATGGCTTGTTTGCCAACTAGTTCAATAGAAGCAGGAGTTTACACAAAACAATGTACGGAGTTTGTTTGAAACAACGAATATATTTATTGTTTGTAAGGGTAGGGAACACGATGATTTTCCGCCTACATCTATCTGCTAGGTTGTTCTCTGCACACTACTCATGTCTGGTTTTATCTCAGTTGGTCTCACCAATTCCCGAGAGAACCCATTCAAGGTTTATGGTGATCCGAGTTCGAGAAAGTAGATGCACTAAGGGCATACCCAGCAAACCAGGATGATTTAGTTTATGCAGACGCCAGACTGCACATTCTCCCATATTGAAGAAAACCGGTTTATGGTTTTTTTTCTCGATGGGTGGTTTGCGATAGCCACTATAATAAAACGAACCATTTTATTGCTGTTTTCGTGACAGTCTCATTTGGAGATGAACAGGAGATTTTTTGCCGTATGTGCAGTGGTTGATAACTGACTGATCTGCAGAGTAACTATCTGCGTTTCTCTGTTGAATGTTAATTATCCACGAATGGCAACCAACGTATGAAAACATCATCTGGGATTAGCCACACTCAAGGTAGTATACTGAAGTTTGCAAACGTGGGTGTGGTATTGAATAACTCCATACCGGTCGGTAAGCAATATTTAAACAACAATAATAACGGGGAACCACTAGAAGTGATATACTGTCGGGAAACTCGAGCATTGACAGGAACAATCGAGATGCTAGGGTTCGACACTAGTCACGGACCTTCCGGTCAGTAAGTTCATGCCCTAACCAATGAACCATGTTGAGCTCAGTAGGACTGTTCAACTGTGTAATTTGAGAACCATTCAAATATTTCAGCTATTAGTTCACAATGTTAAGCTGACTCAAAATAATGTCACTTGCATATTAGGCCAGACGAGTTAAGCACATGTAATTTAACCATTCGAACCAATGCAGATACACGTAAACGAACCATTTGGAAATGTTGAAGGGGAAGGATGCGGGACAGCAACAGATATGTCTCTAACGAGAAGATATTAAAGAGAAGGTAATCTCAGAGATAATTCGCCTTCACATCACTCTTTTTGAAAAGTCGTCATTCTGTTTTGATGCGATTGTTCTCATAAAATTTAAAAAACCTCCACCTACCTCTGGCAGGTTTCAGTAGTCTGTGGCACTATTTTGCTGAGAAGTACTGACAGGCTGGTCATTCGATCGACAAAACCAGTACGGTTAATGGGTAATCGTTCGTGGTGTCACGCACACCCACCACATCCCTAAAGCATGAACATGCTGGACTCTTCATACGTGAAGATGCAGGTGTCCCCAGCGTGCTCCAGCGGAGCAGTGGAAGCGAGATTTCCTCTCAGGTCAAAAATCCGGAGTTCAAACCCGACATCGCGAAGGGTACACTGATGGTGAGCTCTAACAAGAACAAAATTCAGGTCCAGTGTTTACTCTGTTTGGTGTGGGCTCCCGAGAAGAATTTCACGAGAGTAGGACCAGAAATGTTCGAACAAAAGCGACGCAAATGTGAGTTCTAGAAATCCCGCAACCATCTGAAACTCACAAGGATCGCTTCTGTCATATTCATTACTACTAACCGAGCTGTTCGCTTGTCCTAACTTGGATTCGACAAATATGCACCATCGCGTGCGTATGCTGATCGCTTTTGAACAGCGTCCTCCTTTTTAACCCCGTTCTCATTTCTCCTGGATTTAGAGGGGGTGCAAGCTGTTATGTTGCCCAAACCGCGTGTGATATTCCCTTTTGTGCGCCGGGGTCGATCGATGTTTTTGGCACCTCAGGCAAATACGGGAACAGAAGTTAGTTGGACAGCTACATGCGGTTTGGTTTGGAGCCAAATGTGGTGTTAAATGGCACCTCTTGGCGCCGATGTAAACTGAAAGGAATGGGATCGACGACTACCTGCAGACACAGGATAGGAAGTGAAAAATGAAGAGGTTTTACCCGTATTTTTGTGGCATGTTTATGTTCACTTATATACTATATACATATATATATATGTTGTTGTGGTCTTTTTGCTTAGTAAGTAAACCGGTTACGACGGCAAACTTTTAAGCGTCTTACCTATTATTAAGCGCTTCTATCCGGTGACAACGAGAATCTCTCTCACGCAGTCTTCAGGGAGATCTGTTTACTCAGAAGTAACCAGAACAATCATCTGTGTTTGTGAGGTTAAGTTTCGTCTCCCGGTCCTTTCTTCCACCCAGCATCCTCGACCTGTGTACATTATGATAGAAGCTGGATGCACTTGAGTTAAATGTATTCTAATCACTAAAATTGTGGGTTGGGTAAGCCCACAGGATTCGGCCCGCCAAGTCATCCTTGACACACTGTCAACACAGGAGGCGCGAAGGCAGCAATTTTCAAAAGAACTCAGCCAACGAAAGTCACCCACATAAATTAACCAACCTGGAAAATAGCTGGTGAGCACCTTTTTATCGGTTGGCCAAAGGGTAACTATTTTACCTCGAACTGTGCGTATGATAACTTCCAATCAATTCTCCAGTCCACGAGACATTGTCTTGTTTGGCTTCCAGCAAGAAGACCTAAGGTGCTTACAGAATGTTCTGTCCTCATAATGGCAGTTGGTGTGGAGAAGATCTGGGTCCCAAAATTCCTGAATACCATTCACTTATTTGTCCACTTCAAATCAACCAGCCCCTTCAGCAGAGCGAGTTGTCTCCATTATTGCCACAATAAGATCTCTAAAGGCAATTTCCAGTTTGGTTTTTTCCGCAGGCTGTTGAAAAACGGTCCCAACAGTTGGAGGCTTTTAAAGGTCTTATAATGTCCTCTACTTCCATCTTGAATGGACCGAATGCCATAACCAGAACATAGCATACCAATGGCCGATCTTTAGAAGGCAATTTTGACGAACCTGGTAAACACCAGTCCTGAGTTTTATGCCACAAACTACCTGAAATTTTTCACAACCTACAATATGACATCCAAGTTACACAATTTACAGCGCACGCTTTGGTCGAAATTCTGGTTGATCTGGAGACAGAAGGGGTAAGTAATATCTGCCGTTTTTAAGTAGCACGAATGCTCCGCGCAACAAATTTGACGGTTGATCGTTTATTACATTCGACTTACATATATCTCACCAAAAATATCAAACCTTACTTCTAAACTGATACTGCTCACGTTCAACCAACAAGTTACAGCCGCCAGCCAACCAGAAATCGTTTCAGTCCTAAATGTTAGAAAAGGTAACTCGTAATTTTCAGGCACACAATATCCTTCAACTCAATACGCATCTCGTGAATAGCGACTGAACTGAAATTAGCACCGATTCGGCTGTTGTTGTTCGTGGTGCTGTGGGTTGAGCGGCCATTTCGTACGAAAGTCAGATATTCTGTTGGATTATGTCTTGTGCTGACCACGTGCGTTTTCATCTTTTGAAGATCCTTCTGGAATGTTTAAACTTCCTACATTCTGGATAACGGCTTTTTCGTTTTTGTCTTTCAGTCATCTTCAAATGATCTGTGAAACTAACCAACCAATTTTGTGTGGACTGAATTGGAGTCGTTAAAATTTTATTGCTCCGTTTTATGTTCTTCTGTTTAATTGGTTTTGTAGATGAGTGGTCTTCAGAGGGGATAATATCGCCCCGTGGGGAGCATTTTAGAAATCTAAGGGATGATGGCGCCCAGGGTTATGTTTCAGGATGATATCTCATCGCGTTAGGATGAGACGTAGTCCAATGCTGTGTATTTTCCCAACTGAGAGTTTGTCCCACTTTTCAGTAAAACGAACCATCCGTCAAAACTCTTATCATGTTTCTACTTCATCGTTGATAACACCCGGATTGAACAGTGGTGCTTCACAAGTGTAATCGAGTTTAAGCGAATGTTACAACTACACACAACGTCTGTTTCATCCACCAAATGAACCAAGAAAACACAGAAACGAATGCACGATGTAGTGCTGTATAACTCAACGATGCAAGGTAGCGTACACGAAGCTACTAACTGAACAATGAAAAATAGGCTTGAACGAAATACACTCACTCGCGTACCTATTTGATTTTGACGGGAGACTCACCTGGAACCCAGCTGAATCTCTCGTTTATAATGTTTTAAGCAACCTTATCAGCAGTGTGTTACGTCCGTAAGAATAGGTTTCATCCAAAAACTACACGGCATTGTGATGCATCATCAATACCCCACTAAGGACAGGCAAGCACCTTCTGGGCGTCAAAAAAGCTTTCGATTCGAGTGCACCTATTCGACAAAATATATACCGCCAGTAACTACACTCACCGTGAACCCTTATGGACAAAGTGGATTTATTTTAACGCTGAACAATGACTGCCATCACCCTTAGACCACTGCGTGCACCAAGTTCGGTACCTTATGATGGAACCGTAAGAATTCACATGCAAGCCTCATATTTTGATGAATGTAAGCATGTTGTAGAGGACCATTAGCCAATAGACCTGTTCCAAGTACCAAGTTAACCACAGATATAGGGGGTATGAATGAAAACCCACAATTTAATTTAACCCGAGCTATCCATCACACTATAGTTTGCACGCAAATCTAAACGGATTTCTCATAATTCGATTTCCAAAAGGCCCAGTTATCAAAAACAAGGCTTGCGGCACTCACTTAGCCTAATATCCATACTATGGGCTCCAGTCGATCAGGTGATACTACGATCGATTAAACATGGAGTAAAAATGTGGGCGATAATCGAACTAATCAAACCGAAGTAACTGGTGGACCAAGTGTGCTTTTCAAAGCTTTGGTGTGTGGAAGCTTGGGTGAGTGGCTGCGTGCGTGGCTGCGTGCGTGGCTGCGTGCGTGGCTGCGTGCGTGGCTGCGTGTGAGACTGCGTGCGTGCGCGCGTGAGTATTTGTGCAAGCCAGGGTGTATGGGTGGACGCGAGCATGTGCAGTTGGAGCCGCAGAACGTAAACAGGACAGCTATGGGGCAGAGAATCGAAATCAGAATAAAGGAGAGGAAATATCACATTGAGTCATCTGACCTGACGATCTGCATGCCTTGTTTTGACACCAGTTTCCGGTAGCTGGTTAAGCCCTCGCTTTGGAGGAGTCTGCCATCAGCAAGCATCATCTAACGTGTTACACCTGTAGAAGGTCGCTCTCCTTTGTTGATATGGGCATCACCCATCAAAGGGATCTGTCTGAACTGCGTACTGACAAGTACACTCGCATCACGCACCATACGTTTGGTGACAGTAACTTAATCAAATACCACTCACCTGACGAGGACTGTAGACCAGAAAGCGGCGGCCAGTTTTGACAGCGAATTCGAGTCACTCAATAGATTCCGGTCTCATTACCGTGGTACATATGTTTGTTAACCCAACCAATTAATTGTGAACAGTAAAGGACCGCATTTGGCCGTAATTCATTTGTAGTCACATAATGAAAACGCTTGCATCCAAAAACTAAGCACAGTGTTCACCTAAGAATGATTGGAGCACTGAAGCCGAACCACCATAGTGTTCTAACGACCAGACTACTTTATACAACAATACAAGCGCTCCAAACCCCGTAGCTATCTCCAAACAACCCGGAGTGCCACCTGACTTTTTGTCCTGTGCTTCCACGTCCTGGTGTAATCCCACGGGACTAATCGTTTCAAGGCAGGGGGAATGTATCAATTCCCACTCTACAAATTCTAAGAACACCTGAAGTTGCCAAACTCCTACTAACCAAATACATACAGAAAGCTGTCGCAGCAATGCGTTTTTACCAGGAGAATGGTTGCAATAAATCTTACATTACAATTAACACACTTTCGATGCTGGAAATAAACTTTCCTTTAAAATTCCAGGCTTTTCACTGTTCTCGTAATTTTTTATGCGTGACAGTTTACCTGATAGGACGTTTTTTGACTCAGTATTATGAGCTGTAACATCTAGCCGGAATCAGCCTTGAAACGAGCATTTGACAACGCTGCCTTCCAACTAATGAATCAATATCCTGATATCGAAACCGAATTAAGCGTAACTTTGTAACGCCTGTCAAGTTAACACCCGAATACTGGAAATGACTTCACACGCACTCACACGCACACGTACGCACGCACACCTACACGACGCACATGCGCACCAGTTACTGAAGCCATCCCGATGCAAGACCCCCTTCGGAGGAGGTATTCCCAGAGGGCCATGTTGATTTGATGCATTTGATGAGGAAGCGAGAGTTGAATTGAGGAAGTGTGACTGAGCGAAACTGGGAATATCTTTGACACTTTCGGTTTAGAAAATAGTATTACCAAAGTTTACCAAAACACCCCGGATGCACGTTTAGCTGATCGAACTGAGTTTGGATCACAAGTATCCAAACGGAAAACGTCAGCTGTTGATGGTGAGGAAAAGATATCCTCAGCGTACGAGAGTAGTCTGAGACAACTTAAGCACTATCTTTCATGACGGTAATAAGTTGAATATTTTCAGCTGTGAAGGAAATAAAACCAATGAGTTTGCTATTGCACTTCCTAGGGCATGCATGGCTAGTGAGTGCTCTGTGAGTCATTCATAGCGGAATTCAGTCATATTTGAGACCGAGCGCTTTCGTTCCTGAGAGCACACATCCCAACCTTGGACTGCCTGAAAAACTGTGGCCTCTAATCGCGGTTGAGAAACTGATTTTTCCATTAATTCGGTAGTTGACTGACTGCAGAGGTAAGCTATCCACACGTCTGAACCTGGTGTTGAATTACCATAGTTGAATAGATCACGTTCCGTCCTGTGCAGTGTTTCAGCTCGCAAACCGTGGACCGAAAGGCAAGGGTCCCAAATCCGAGAAACTAGTTCACCGGTGATAAGTAGAGTAGAAGGGGATGCGAGCCGCGCGTTGGGGGTCTACGGCCCAATCAGTTCCTTGATGTCCGGTGTGGCAGGGACTGAGAGCCACGCGTTGAATGTGATGGCGTTAATGCAAGACTCTCATTGGATACACCCATATCCGTCACGCATTTGTTGAGTTATGTTCATCAGTACGGGTGACAGGACTATCGTTTATCCCAGATTTGCCGACTGAAGCGGTCAAAAAGCGGACTAAGCGTGCCGATGCTGAGGTAAAGCTTAAAGCAGGTATTCAAAACGAGGCTAAGTTTAGGGTTTATTTTGGAGTTTAGTCGGTGCCCACCGAAGCGAATCAGCAAACTGACAAAACCAGGGCCATCACTGTGTTACTGTTCAAGGTACCGGGTAAACGAATCACACTGCTCAAGCGTAGGATGCTTGGCTGTTTGAGCGAGATAAGTCATATACCTTCAGCCCATTCCGGTGGGACAGAGGTAAGACGCTCTGCTCATAGTTCATCTGTTTAGAATATGAACGGCCACCACGTCCAAGGTAGTGCACTTTTAATGGGCTCTGATGAACAAGAAGCGAAGGGAACGTGATTTCTATATTTGATGTGAACTAGGCAAAATAATTGCTCCAGGACAAGAGAAGTACTGTTGAAGCTAGTATGAATGGATTTATGAATATAATCGTTTAGCAGTAGCACCCTCTCGTTGAATACCAGCCATACCACCTGAAGGAAGCACGATGGCTGAACTGCTGCCAGGCTGCCAAAGCCTAGAAAGCCGAGATGCCGAGGCTGGGTTCGAATCACGGTCCTTCGGGTCAGTAAGTTCCAACGCACGGAGGAGATTTGTGTTTTACGCATTCCACGACCACCTACGACAAGCTCAACTTTATTTCGGGCTCACTTCAGGTTGTGGAGATTGTTGATTCACACGTTAATTTGTGTAGTCGCCCTGGATATTTTTTCATGCCTTTCCATTTACCTCCACTTGCGCGGCAATATGCCCCAGGTGATCTTCATTAGTTACTTAGAGTCCCGCTGGTTAAAAAGACTGGTCATACCCCATTTTAAAATAGTGTAGAAGGGAAAATACGGGAAGACAACACAGATCATACTTAATTGCAGGTCTTCAAAATGAACGTCGCTGGCGTGTAGTACATTGCATCATCAAGGAACTATTTTCAGAAGAAACTCGACATGTCCCAGCTCACAGAAGCTCGTTACTGCAAAGTCGTCGGCTGATGCGGGAAATTTAAAAAAGCCAATCAGCTCGTGACCACGATATGCGGATTCCATTTTTGAAGGACGAGTGAGGCTATATCCTATGGCACTGTAGTCGACGTCCACGTGCGAGATAATCAAACTGCTGATCAGCCACTCGTGGACGAACAGTGGAGTGTTTTAACTACTAGCCGGGAGATCGTGCGTGCGAGGCTCCCTGGTGTTTCTTGGGATGTGCACTGCAGATGATTCCCAATAAGGATGAAGCACCGGTACAGTGCCTCCCAGCTTTTCAGCGTAGATTGGCTTCACTTAAAGGACAAAGTCTCCCTTGAAAATTTAACGGTAGTTGACAGCATTTTAGAGACTACTGACGAGCAATGTTCCAGAGTACTCCCCAAAATGAGTCTTCTTCAGGACTAACTTGTCCGATTTCAAAGGGACAGAGTTGATTCTGCTCTCCCTTAAATCATTTGAATCAACTGCATAGTTTGGAATTTCGTTTATTTTTTTACATAATTGTCAAAATGGAGTTGATATACCACATGATTCCGGTCCGATGTCCTTACGGTAAACTCACAGACTAACTGCCGGTTCTGGAATGCTTGAAAATAGTGTGCGGGAGCATGCAGGTGCCTCAGAAAATGCTGCGCCTAAATACATACCCCATTAAAAGGTTAATGGAAATATTGCTAACTCCGGTGGCCTTGCTGACTGTGGATCAGGTGGTTGTGAGACTGCTCGCCACTCTTGGAATTGTTCTCGAGTCTGTCGCACCATAGAAAGTCGCAAATTTTTATAGCTATTGAAACTTCGCATGACTGGACCCGAGTTTACGATTTTCTATAGGGACTTACCTAAAACTGTTCCAGTTCCTCAGATTTTTCCCCGTTTTGTAGAACACATTTAACTGTATACTGTTGAGAACTAGACTCACGTGCCACTCTCGTTAAATTTGGGAAGCTGAGCAAGCCCTTTTGGTCCAACAAATTTGTACTGATTACAGGGCCACAACGACCTCCGGAGTGACCTTATTGTAGCTCGCTAATGGTTTGGGTTACTAGTTCACCTGGTGCATACACTTGTTCGCAGATCAGGTAGCTCTTGATCTGTTCAAAGGGCTTGGCAGTTTGCTTGCAGATGGTTCGTCACCAATCGTGTAGATGACGGGGTGGAGCTTGAAACTAGCGGACCAATCAGCGTGACTGAAATATGCAACCAATCAACGAATCAATTGACCGAAATAAACACAAAGATGTTTCAGATCAGCTGACCAAATGCAGAGATCAGCCACTATGACGAATGAGACCGAAATGCCTAACCAGCCAATCATGTTCAAGGAAATCAAACCACAGCGCGAAACGACTCGAGAACGAACCGCGAAAAATAGAATGTATGTCGGAATGACCAATCAGATCCGAAGAAGACAAATCGCAAACCAAGATGACGTTTGAACGGACAAAATCTATCAGAACAAAACCGATCAGCAAGCCAATAGAATAAAAGTAATGCGGGTCAAGCGCAGCCTGACTCGCAAATAGTCCAATCAAATTACGGTAAAGCTATTCCTCGGTCAGCCAGTCACAACCAGAGATATCAACTTTCTCTCTTATAAGCTATAAAAAACAGAAGCTGGTAAGCCAAATTACCAACCCAGTTGCTCGATGTTGACGTCTCCAAAACCGATGGCGAAACCCCTGCAACAAACTGGTGAGCTCAGCGAACAAAACAACAGTCATCTGATCTACAGCCAGCTAGTGCGCCCTAGCTACCAATATTTCGATGTGGTGCACCCCATAGTTTTTTTCTCCATCTATTACTTGCCAGTCATAGGCTAGTGGGACTACATCCCACTGGATTTGGAGCTGTCCTATCATTTTGCCCCCAGTCTTATTCACTCCAGTTTGAGCGGACCAAAGTTCACTTGTGCTGGTCTACATGCCACTTTGGTCACAATGGAGCAATTATTGACTAATTTTCTTGGAATTATGTTGATCGGATGCGGCAGGCAAACACTGAACTGGGTGTCAATTTCCCAATGACTTCCATCCCAGCCTAAAGCATTTGCTTCCATGTAAAGGATGACTAGCTGTAAACCTAATGGTTTTAACCCACCAAGCTGAGGGATTACTCAGTCTATGACTGAATGGTTGTTAAAGCCCTTACAAACATGACGGCATCTCCCCAACCAACCATCGTTTCGGACAAGTGAACTTGGAGCTTGCGGTCACATTTAAATGACTCACGCAAGCTGAATACCATAAACGTAACTGATATGCCACATGTTTGGCAACAATTAGGTATGATATATAAATGAAACAAACAAAGTACACCAACAGCCGACATAATGGCCCATTTAGTTTTACGATATTTCTGTTTAAAACCTAAAGAGCTGGGTAAGCCTAGTTGCAGTCTGTCATACACAGGTTTGGAATAAGTCCAGTCGCTTCAGAATGTCTGTTTGAGCTTCAAACTTCAAACCTCAAACTTCTCCCATCGCAGCGATCTAGAACTATCGTGTACACACCATCCTCTGTTATGGTGTGAGTCCAGTGGTGTGGCTTACGGTGAACAACGCAATGTGGAAGAGTAAACTCCATCAATGAACACACTCATAATGCCTAGCGTACCCAAAAAAATATGCTGAACGAAATGGAATATTCAGCTATTTACTAAGAAAGTGTAAAAAAACATGCATTGTGTACACTCAGTTATTCGTCACACAGTAATAGATCTCCAGATAACAAACTATGCTAAGGTGCAAAACGTATCAAACCTCTTGTTGCCCTACTTGCATCACCAGGCAGTGCATCGTACCTGTCATCTCCATTCTCGTCCTCTAGGTCGACAAAAACATCTGATTATACTTCACGGCTACGGCGCTCTCACTGGTTCTGAAAGAGACGTCGAAAGAAGATGCCACAGAATGTTGAGCTACTCTTGTTAGAGGCATTTGTTTCAGAATCTGCCATCAAAGCGACTGTCAGACGCTTTGCTTGTCGAACGAGATAATCCTATTCAGTTAGTAAAACCAAACAACTGTCTGGCTGACTAGGGTGGGGTGGATTTAATGTGATTCACTTTCAACTCTGATTACTCGCGCATAAAATGCTGGGTTGTTAGTCTTTGTTCATGCGAACTACCTCTACTGACCACGCCTAAGCTGATATCGCATGCATCGGATTCGATCAGGTTGACAAAACAAAATTCATTCTCTTCCGTAAGTGAGTAAGGGTGTTTTGGATAATAAGCAGTCATCGTCTCCTTCCCAGACCCATACTTCCGTTACACTCGCCATCGTCACTACACATGAGGAGACAGCCGACCGGAGTAGATGTGATGAACTCAGACGGTGGAGTACTAATTATAAGCTAGACCACTGTGGTAACTAAGTTGCCAGCGGTGTTCATTGATGCAGTAACCTGATTCAGCCTGAACGCGTGAAGAGATCTGAATCGCTGACTGATCAAAGTCTCCATTTGACTGGCACTGGTTCATCGATTTGTCACTGCTGCGCTCACCTCAGCATGAGCGTCACTGTAGATAGCACTGATGAAAAATCGTTCGCTCTAGCCCTAGTTGTCCCACAAAGCACCGCCTGGACATTCAGTGATCTGATCCAGGCAGGACCTCACAGGGTGCGATTTGTCCATAAAAAGCGTCTGTGCTCCTGAATGTTTTTCAAGCTTTCCTCTAAACGGTTGTGTATGGTTGTCCTCTCACCCGTAAGATCACTTGGATAAGCCAGATACGTTATCATACTGAAGTAGAGAAGTAGGTTTTTACTAGGGTAAGGTTTGAAGCTGGCTGAGATGTCACCGCTTCGGGATGTTTTCTCAGCAGTCTGTGGGCCAGCGTTATTTTTTGACACAAAAGCTTCGTCAGGCCGACGAGGGAGAAGACCAGGTGGACACTCACGCATTCACTCAATCACTCACTCACTCATTCACTCACTCACTCACTCACCCACTCACTCACTCACTCATTCACTCACTCACTCACTCATCCACTCACTCACTCACTCACTCAATCAATCAATCAATCAATTAATCAATCAACCACACGTAGGTACATTTGAACTGATCATTTCGGAATAAACAACGGCACCCGACCAATGGCTCACGTTGGTTGTCCTGACAACCGAGCGAAGGCTTTGGGTTCTGTAAGGGAACCGGCATTGTTGCGACACGCAACGAGACAACGTAATTGTCCATTGAATGCTTGCAAGATTGCTCTCAGTACACTTAGAACTGGCTTCATAACAACGTTAATGTGACAACCGGAAGTCTTAAAAATGACCCTGACATGACCTATTGTGACTTCAAGTGGTTTTAGAGTGAAAATGCCGCGGTGAAAAGGTGGTAACTGTGTTATAAATCGACGTCTGAAGTTCGATTCACTAGTACTCGTACACTGCCAATGAATTCGAAATTGAATTAAATCCAAGCGATTAAATTAAATTAAATAAATTAAATCGAATCGAATCAGATCAAATTACATCAAATCAAATCAAATTAAATCGAGTCAAATTAAATTAAATACTCTGTTCAAGTTCATAAGAACATGATAAAGGAGAGATTCAGCTGGGTTTCAGGTGAGTCTCCCATCAAAACCAAATTGGTACGCAAATGTGTGTACTTGTCTAGATCTGGCCAATTTGGGTTAAAGTAGAACATAAATTTGACGGAATCTCGGGGACTGCGCCTACCTGATGAGCCTCAAGAAGGGTGAAACCGGTCGTGGGTTGTCGAAGAGTTTTCAGAAAGTTTATGAGTAATGTATTACGTCAACACATGATAATTTTTAAAAGTGCATTAAACTTTGACCGAACAGATTACGTGAGCAGGAAAGCACGAAGTTGTTCTTGAGGGATACTATTCATCAGTTTGCTGGAAACCCATTGGCAGCCCTTGACAGGTTTCGGTTTTCTTCACCTCATTTGGTAAGCGTGATCACCGAACTTCCGTCAACCTAAGGTTCCAGCTGAATCCCAATTGCACCAACTTTGCCCTGCTCTTTCAGTGCACATGTAACTGAATTCAACTGAACCCCGGATGGATTTATTAGCTCCTTCAGTACAAGCAAGTATGTTTAAGCTCTCTCTCTGCTGTATAGGAAACAACGGTCATCTAGCATCGGAGACATCATGTATCGCGGTAAACGTCTGTATCCATCCGCGTGTCCAGAGGGGATGGTGTTTCACCGCATGCGTGTCTTACTCATCAGGATTTTCGGTCAAGCAGTTGTTTGTGTCTAATTGCTCTGGGTGTTCTTCATCGTCTAGAACGTTTGTGGTACCAAATTTACAGTCGTCTTGCCTAACGGCACCTATGATGTCGGATGTGAACAGTAGATCGTAAACTTGATGGAACGTGGAGCCTCTCCTTGAAAGCTAGAATGCCGCCATACCTTGGTTGTTAGTCTGTCCCCGAGCTTGGTAGTTTCATCAATCGCGGTGGCATCATCAGTGCGGGGTGGAGTGAATAAATTTGCCCATTTCTCTATGTGCTTGTATAGTTCCTACACAGTATCTATTAACTCGAAAGTGATCAGTTGATCTCGACGTGGTTTTCGCGTAATTTGGTTGGTCAGCTTGGAGTCTGTCATGTGTCTGTTTGACATATTTGCCCAGTAGTATGACTTGTATACAACTGAAACTATGTAGGAATGGCGGTGTTGGTTTCGACTGTTTCACAACCGATGTCTGTAAATGCGTCCACAAAGTAGTCGGATATGAAATCAAAGTAAACTTTTGCATGAACCCTTTGGGAGACTTTCGCTGAATTCTTCTCACCACGCTTCTGCACATCTTGTGTGTCCACTGTGGGTTTGTGTTTAAGAGGTCTGAAACGAAAAGCAAGATGAAAGTGTTTCTCACACGTGTTGCAGCTCTCAGCATCTGCTTCCAATGTAGAGCATGGTGACCACCCAGAAACCACATTCAAAACGAAGCACATAGTGGTAACGTGAGTGGTCGTTACTGGATTCAGGTCCGGACGGAATCGCCATGCGGTAGGCATGTCACCGTTTTCCCGTGAAAACATGTTGCAAAACCATCCAGGATTTGCATATCTGATTGTATTTAAGAGAGCTTCAAAATGAAAATTTTCATTTTCCTTGTTTTAGAAAGATAGTTGAGCAGAACACGAGAAAACATTTACACCGCCTTGAAGGTAGACATTCAGAGATTCAGCGTGTGCGATTTTTTCAAGTATCTCCTATTTTGACACCACAGTTGTGTCTGCGGTGAATGAACAGAAAAATTGCCTAAGTTCGGTCCTGATGGACACTTTGAGATAAAAATCTCTCACAATTTCGGACGCCTAGATACACAAAATGACTTGTGGGCAACGCTTGAGATAACAAGAGACCGCTGGCTGTAATCACCGGTCACAGCTACGCGGGTTTGAAGTATAGGACCAGATGGGCAATCATCCACAGTTTATCGACATGAACGACGCAGGATTTTAATCTTTTTTTATACTGTATCTTCTTAACCTTGTTAGTTTTGCAGTGTAATTTCAAGGTTTTTTTGTTGGTTTTCGTTTTAGCCTATGCTCCACGCGGATTACTTCAAGATAACTTATGGCCTCATAATTCGACGTGCATGGCACGTCAGAACAGGGAAAAACATTCACCAACCAACTTTCAGTAGTTATCTTCTCGAGGATCATAATGGTGTGGCCAGTCTATTACACAAAGATGTCCTAGTCTCACTGTCTATGAATATGCAGGAAATCTCTTTAAACAGCCCTCTGAATGTTTCGAATGTTTAGGAAACGACATTCATCCTTCCTACCGGGGGTAAGAAACTATTTTAAATCCAGTTTACGCAATTATCGTAAAGAAGTGTGGTGCACACAGTACACCAAATTTAGGAGGACCACGTTCAACAAATGACTGAATCGTTTGCTCTGGGATGGGTGGTCTTTATGAGGTAAGACGGATGAATCAGTTTATGACCTAATCACTCTTGAATATTACGTGTTCCTTCCCTAGAGATAAATTGAAATGCCGAAATTCTTTCGGTCCATCGTGAAACGTCCAGAAAATTGTGCTAAATTTTTGATGAGTTTAAACAGTTTCGGACTCATCATCTTACTGACATTAACCTTTAAATATGCTTTAAAATACCCTATCCAGGTGTTACACGTGTGTTGGCAACACCAAACCGCCTTTAGCCGTGCTTCATTGTGCGTCGAATTAGGTCCCAGAGGCTTACACTGATAAGAAAATTGTCAAGCTGTAAGAACCTTTCGGCGCCTGGTTGCCATGTCACCCGAAGGAAGCACGAGGACTGAGTAACTGTCAGGTTGCCTAACCTTGACAGGAGCAGTCAAGATGCTGAGGTTGTGTTTGAGCTACGGACATTCCGATCAGTAAGTCTGGGCCTCAATTACTGAGCTGTCGCGAGCTTGATTATAAAAATCCGAGACTATCACCAGTGGAGTGAAAATGGTCGCTCAGTTCACCATATGGTCCTTCTGAAAGCTTGGCAACGTTAATGGCGTTGAGTACTAAGACTAGGGCAATGTTACTTCTCGATAAGCGACTCACCGACGGCTTGTGGTAGGACTCAAATCTCACCTGCTGTTTCTTCAAACCGGGCAGACGGTATAGATTTGTTGACGTTCTTTAGAGCATATATATATATATATATAGGAATTTCCCTCTTTTTCTAGTTGAGTACAGTGATTTTTGACTGCATGCCGGGTCTGTTAAGTATCGCCGTTCATGAGGTCCACCTCGGTGCCCAATTCGACTTTGTTTGAATCAGCAGAAAACTTCACACTCGGGTTAACAGGTGCTCACTGTCATTTACCGAAGGGCTGTCAAATCTCCCAGGCTCATGTATCCAAGGTTCATTGTAGTGAATCACAGATTGATTCTGCGGCTGATTTTCTAATAAGAATTGAAGAGGCGAGGCCCACCGGAGTTCCGGGTTTCATTCTAAATGAACCTAGTTTCCTGGCGCTACGCCGACTGCTTTGATGTTAGGCCTCTTCCGTAGTGAAGTGAACAGAATTTTTCACCTGGCTGAAGCGCGAGTCCCAACCTTGTTTGACGGAAGAAACGTAGAGACTTCTTGGCTCACAGGTAGCCTTCCAATTATGTCAGCACTTCTTCTCATCTATTGTGGTCTGAGGTAAAAGTCGAATTCTTCTTGTAACATGCTAACACTTGTATGAGCGCTTGTTTAGGTAACCAGCGACGTTACACGACCATTATAACTACATGATCCATAGTGCTAATACTCTGAAGTCCCGGAGCTGAGCAAACACAAAAACAAAGATTTGGTTCCCGTTGTGGACCCCAGTTCTCTTAATGACTTCTTAACACCGTGAACCGGAATCTGCATAGCAGCTTGATAGCCTGATGTGCTTAGCCAAGCCAGAAAGCCAATGAGCGTGCGAATCAGCTGATCTATGGAGCACATGCGTACGGGCGTGTCATGCGCAGCCGAAAACGGCCTGCCTATAGAGCTCACGTGGCATGTTCTAGGCGGGCCAAAACAGAATACTAAAAATAGAACTCATCTGTCAAGGACAACTGAAGAACAACCAATTAAATCTGTCCCAACGAAAACGGTCATCCCACTGGCAGTTGTGCAGTCCAGTTACGTTCGGAGCTGGTTCTGCTTATAGTTCCAATAATATTCACTATTTCGATTAAAGATCTGGACAGTCATCGCCGGTTTCATGCCTATTCGGATGTTTAAGGTGAATGCGTTGAGTACCCTTACGAGCAAAGCATGACGGGGGGATATTTGGTTTAGGAATACTGGTAGCGACAGATTCATGTGAAATCCAGTTGGGTGGATACCAAGTTCATTCATAGATGAGCCTCTTTTGCAACAGGTCTGGCTCATTTCAGGCTTTTGGTGATTGACCTAAATGACGTAGACATAAGGCACATACACACAAACAGTTGTTACATTTTATGTGAGGGTCCAAATACCCAATTGAGCTAACTAGGTACTTCGTCATAAACGAATTTTGTGTTAAGTGTGCTTTTCGATAACGAATATTTGTAGCCTAAAAAATTACTGCAACCCCACATGATTGGATTTGCTACCTTCTGCCTGAAATGACTCCGCGACTTAGATGGAAAGACCATCCCCTAGAATGGGGGAAGATAGCTTCAAAAACACCAACTGTAGCCTCATTTCTCTCAGTGAACAATTTGTTGTCTTTTTGGAGCTTATGTGTGGAATATTCCGGGTCCTTTTTGCCAGAACAGTGTATACATAAATGTGTGTAGTTTTAACAGCCCTTTGCAGTAGTCCTCTGAGTTTTTGTAAGTGGATATCGAGTAAAAAGAATCACATGGTTTCACCACGTGGAGAGTTCAAAGAATGGCAACGGAATTCTAACAAAGTATCTTAAAAATGCCATTATTTTCTCTAGATTGGTTGGATATGACCAGACAAAATATAGCCTTATAGTGGGATTTGTAATGACTGTACTATAAGCATTCATAGACTTGATCGGAGACCTCATGAAAAACCACATTCATTCTACGAAACAACCAGCGGTCCTGCATGGAGAACCTCAAATTACGGCTTGGTTTTATCGGCTGATCGCATGACGACTTTTGGGATGAAGACAAAATCAAATGGAAAGAACAGTTTCCGAATACCGTTGCTAGTTACAAAGTAAGAATATCATGCACAACGAAAGCGCAAGTCACAATTTACAAACTTTTTCTCAAGTTCCGGATGCAATCTCTGGCAATTTCTATCTTGGAAACATTTCAAACAGCTTTTTGATATTTGCAGCCGTCGTGATATCATCGGCTGTTTTGTTCTTCACATTATATCAGGAATATACTGACCTCAGTATACAATATAATATTTCAAAGGCGGATTTTCATGCAGCTGTATTTAAATGCGTCATGATGAAATGTCATGTCGACTGCCAGAACACCGCAGCGTAAACCACTGACAGGTGAGTTGATCAAAATTGGTCTGGCAGACCGACCGTAGTTGTTGGGAAAGCTATCCAGCGAAAAGCGACCAAAACCAAATCGATTCTAGACATAACACCGTGACACTTGTTCACTGACGGTAGCGAAAACAACTGTGCATTTTTTCCATCGTGTCTGCAAAGTTTAATGTAACCAGTAAAGTCGATCTGCTAGTTTCCTCTAAGGGTATTCCAATTCTGGATGCAACACAGGTCCGGCTGCACAAAATAATACCATAAAATGATTTACCATTTGCAAAATTTACTCTAGTTTTCGTTATTTAACCATGTCCATCTTATGCTATTTTCTTGCAACATGGGTAAAGCCCCACCGGGGTTGATTTATTCGGGTAAATTTTTAACTAACATCAAACGTTATACTCAGAGCTGCCTTCGGAAGGGTCAGTTGTTCTCCATCATTCCATGTTTCCTCTGTTGTTGTCAGATCTTGCAGACTAAGTACGCACAGATGCTGACTATCTCGAGGACAGTACCGCCCAGATCACTGTTCAGTCTTAAATGGCCTAGAAAAATCCAGCAGAATCTCAAGACAGATTGAGGCCTTGTCACTCATGCGAGTGGTGAGCTAAGCTCCAAGTGCTTTCGCTCTGTTACCCATGAATCAGCCAATCAGAGGACGTCGACCAACGGCTCTACAGCCGTGGGTGGGGGGAGGCAATAACGACCAACATTGTCGGTTTGCTTGGTTGGGTCATTCATCTGCATGTTTTTTCCGTGTGACAACAGAATTGATGTCAAGACCTCTGTAGACGCAGACTATCTGCTAAGCTGCTACGGGTAAGTTAATACAACTCAACAAACTAAGATTCCGTGTGACGTTTATGAGCAGAAACAAGGCAACAATGAACGCCAAGACCGAGGAGACTGTACCACTACAGAGTCTCTCGACGCGGTTCAAAACATGTCCAGATTGAGAGTAAATTTGTTTTGTAAAAATATGCCAGACGGTAAACCAACAAAATCGTGAATAAATATATTGACCAAGGAGGCCAGTAACCCTTGGCAGTCTTGACCTGAGGGTTGAAGGCAGAGCTATGATCCAGACAGTTGACCGCTTCTTCTTAACACATACGTCTTAGCAGGACTGAACAAGTTTAGTCCGTCCAGTTGGGTCTCTCTCCAAATGGAATTCACTGTATTCAACCAAGTTCGTTGTAACCACAGTGTTGCTTTCAAACAGGACATATGAAAATTTGAATCCCGTACAAAGAAGTGATCCTGATTTCCTTCAGCTGGTTTGGTTGCACTACATGGTGAATATTGTTATGCACTCCGAACAGTAAAAAACCCTTAAAGGAGACGGCGTGTGATATAATTAAAGTTGGTTCCTATTTGTAAGCCACTCATAGGAATTGACTAGTCAACTATGGTTAAACGCTGAATGCAATTCAACGAGAATCGGTAGAATTTCACATTTACGAAATACGTCGTGATATTCAGGTTTAACTGAAAAATATGTCAGGTTAGAAAGTTTGGTGTAGAAAGCTATTCCCTCCATTCTTTAACTGTGTGTGGTGATCAGGTAGGTACATCCCGGAAAAAAAAACGAATACCCAATTCTTGCCACTCAGCGTATTTAGTTGAAGGGGGGTCAGCTGGGATTCCGTTGAAACTGATGTTAAGACAAAAAGGGTGTGCAAGGGAATTCATTCCGCAAATTTCATTCAATCAGAGTTCAAGTAGAACATAATTTCCACGGAAACTCAGAAAATGCGACCATCGGATTGGCCCCAAGAAGGACAAAACTGGCCCTGGGTTGTCGAAGAGGTTTCGGCAACCTTTTGACTAGTGCTCCTTAGGTCAAAGACATTATGGAAGCCTAATGGAATACGTGGGGAGTTCCGGCTTCTAGGAAGCACCGCCAGTATGAACCAAGCAACTTTGTCCACGAATAATTTGGCTTCTATCATATTTATGCAAGCGAACGCGCGAAAGGAACGAAACGATACACCATACACACGCGCTGACTGTGACGCAACTAATTTGGCTGGAATCTTTCCACATAAACTCCAATATCAAGTTTTCTATCACTAATTTCTGGTAAAGTATTTTTATGGGTGTCAGACAAGTTCGTCAAGCGGCCCCAACCAAGTGTACCTACAGTTTAGCCTCATGTGTAAGACTTGGTTTTTTCGATGCTTGTGTTCGACTGAAATAAACACGTGAAGTATACCTATCAAATTCCTCGAATCCAGTAAGATTTCTTGAAAATCGCTGGGTGATAATCCATTCAAAAGCTAAATTTATAAAGTGCTTCTTTGTATATGTTTTCGTTTGTTTTTTAGGCATGGCAAACTGTCGTTTGTGTAAAAATTAACATCGTAACACGGGCACGCACTTGATAAGTCCAATCACTCCTAGATACTTTGATTCACCCACAAACTTGCAAACGTTTCGTTTCTCGTAGCCAAATATCCCAAGCAAATACATGTGATAGCGCCAAATGACATTCACACATAACTAATCAGGGTTACCAAAACGGATAACCCCCATTACGTCCTCTGACTACGTGGGAATATGGACGTTGTTACAATTACAAGGTTGACAGCGGTTATGCGGGGAACTTGAAGAGTGCGACAAGAACCATGCGAGTACCGGACAAATCCACTTTGTCAGTTCTCATCCGCTGAAAGTCATGAAAAAGAGATCGAAATCGGAAACATCCTAATTTGCGATGACGCTAAACTTCTTGAACGAGTCTCAGAACAGCTGGCTAGACCACTAACACCAGAGTAACTTCAAGGTCACGCCGAAGTTATCACCGACTTCGATCGATCGTCAGCAGAATGATCCAACTAGAATTGGTAACGAATGTAAGATAAAAGTCGCAGCCTAATAAAATCTTATGGGGTAATACAGCCAGGTCACATCCAGGGAGACAAAATTCTTAGCAAGCTGGAAAGACATCCAAAGCAGCCACAGGAACAAATTGGGATCCTATTTACCACACATCAATGTTTTCCGAACTTTTTGCCAGGGACACAAACTCAATTAGTTTGCCGGGTAACAAGTTGAACCAATTTGTCCTGAGAAAACGAATGATCAAAGTTGAGATAAGAATTTATCTTTGCGGGGTTTCTCCATGTATTTTGAGAAATTGAGGGTTTGGCAGTCTGAGGTAAAGTACTATAGAATGTTTTCAGCAATCTGTTGGACCTCATTGAGTTACACGCAAAACCCCAAAAGCCAAATTGCTCAAATGGAGGTTTATCAACAAATGTGGTACTATAAATACAACAATAAAATAATCAAACCACACAAACCTCAATTCTTGGGAGTACGCCGGCTTCTACATCGGCTACACCGGTTTAGGAACTGCTAATTCCTAATAGATCCCAAAGTCCACACCAACTCAAGGCAACTTGGCTACAAGATAGCAAAACCACGTGTTGATTTAAACAACACATCCGATGACAAGGTCAGAGAACGGTATAAGTTCAGATCAAAAACAAGAACGGTGGTATAGGCACAAAACCAAAACAACAAAGACGGGAAATCACGTTGTAAACAATACGAATAGAAGAAAAGAATCAACACCACTCCCCCCCAAAGCCAGCACGGCTTCTCCTGATCTGCCAACTCAATACACCGTATGCATCGCTGTAAGCGCGAGCGAAATAAGAGCAGAAAGTCGGAGCACGTGACCACGCCTGTATTGTATGTAAGTTGTACAAATGCGCGTTTTTGTGGTTTTGTGTATTCAAACAAAATACGCTTATGGAATTGATGAAATACGTAACATTATAATGAAAGAAAAAAGAAAGGTACAAGCCACAGTATCCGTGAATCCATGAAACCATCACCATAACCTTTGCTGTATCAATTCTGATACGAACTTTCAGCGGTGTACCTCCTTTGGGCATTGTTCTTCATCAGTCAGGCAGTAGTCAGTCACGAAAAAAGCTGACCCCTCTGTTCAGTTCTCTATGCGATTCACTCTAAAGTATTTGAGCTTACACGCCAGTGGCTATCCACCACCTAAAGATGGTGGTACCTAATGTGAACGTCAAATTCGACCCACTTCATGGCTGGTTTGCATACGAGGCGGTGTGATACTATTAGAGAACATGTAACTGAGGGTTGTGTTGTGTTTGCTAGAACGTCTGCCTTGGCATTAAAATACGATCGTCTAATTGATAGTAAGGAACATCATCTAGGGCTTTGTTTGACTGTTTGTCAGCACTGATGTCGACCTAAATATACCCAAAACAGGATAAAAGCAAGACGGTTCAACCCATATCGATATTACTTCAAGTATACATACAACGAAGAGGGGCCATCAAAACTGAGTATAGGTCACTCTGGTTAAAATCGATAATCAATAGTGGGGACAGACAAAATAGTTTGAATTCGGCAAGTCACTTGGAGCTCGCAAGCGATTGTCCGGACACGCGAGACTCAAAGTTTTTGATATGCGTTTCTGTACGCAAAATTAAACCTTAATAACACCGACGTCAATGCCAATTATGATAGAAAGAAGCTTAGTCCTTATAAACCTTGACATCTTGACTTGTACTTCGTAAATCCACCCAAAAGCGGCTGAAACGTCAACCGTGTGCCCAGCTTCAAGACGATGGGTTAAAACGGAACTCCTTGGGTTGTGTCGTTGCCCCCTCTGCTCAGACAAGCGCGTTGGCAACTGCCTTGTCACGCGACTGGCACAGTTACCCCTACAGGTACGGACAAACTCCTAAACACGCATTGAAGTTGTTTAACGAGGAGTGTCTGTTGGCTTTTGTGTGATGATGAGATGGTCGGTGAAAAATACGTCTAGACTTGCAGCGTAAAATATTCTTTTCTCAGTGTTCTCCGCGTCAGCACAAATAGCCTTTGAAAGGAGACGGAGGTAGAGGAGTTTGGGCTTCACCTCCCGTGTAGCCTGATTCGGGGCTCTGCAGGGCGGTTTCCGCCAGAAATCGTTCAGAGTACAATTTTGTAAAAGCATGCCTAAGTTCCGATTCCCCAGCCAGTGTTCGCCCAGCACATTTTTACTGCCTTATCCAAGTAGACCACATCGCCGTTGCTGGTGGCGAGGGCTGATCACTACCTATCGCTCCTTCTGGAACACCAACTCGGAATCCGATCGTGCAATTGTGCCCTTCTACTTTTTAGTTCTACGCAATACGCGCACACCTCATATAGCCATTATGATGCTGGTGGACCCAAAAAAACTTCCGGAACCGGCTCCTCGAAAGCCTGCCAGTAATTCAGATGCCAGATATTAACGGTCACTGGGAACAGATATCCATATTGCCACTCAGTACTGGAGCTTCCGTCTGCGGTACAACCCAACCAACCTGATCCAAACATGGATCTCCGATGGGATCGTGGCATTGCTGGAGTCCCGGTGACGGATTCTTCCTGGCCGTAAGCCCAAATCAACCCGACGCCGGGTAAAACTGAGTATTCGTACCCACAGAGAGGCTTGGTGGACTCGAAAGGCCGAAGAAATGGAAGATGTGAAAAATGCTCAGGAGGTCCGCGGGGTGTTCTACTGGATTCGTCCAATTGATCCTTGGAGTTTTGTCGTCGGCGAAACTGTCAGGGACAAAAATAGCCCTCTGATATCCAGCAAAGATCTTTTGGACAGCTGGGCACAATACTTCGAACAATAGTTCCGTTCTCCGCCTGCTACCCCCGATCCGGACTTCGGACCTTCAACGGAAAGGTGGACTGTGAACCTGGAAACCCCCCAAAGCCTCAGACTTGTCCGAGTTTATATCCCCACTAAAGCATCATCGAGCTGCTGATCCTGAGGACCTTCAACTTGCTCTATTCAAGGATAGTGGTGAATGCTTCAGCCCGCCTAGCCTAGTTGGGTTGATCTGGGAGAAAGGGACCTTCCTAGACAACTGCGGCGAGTCGATAATAATGCCAATTTTCATAAAGGGTACTATCAATGAGTCTAGCAACCCGCCGTATCAAGGCTTGTATCACTGATTTTTCATCGTCATACATCGGCACGCGGATCACTGACCCTTTATCATCAAGTAGGATTTCGACCGAGTAGAGGCTGTGCCGACCATATCCTCACATTACGTCAGGTGTTAGAGCAATGCCACATGTACAGACAACCTACAATCTTGGTATTCCTTGACTTCAATGGCGCGTTCGATTGTCAATCGATCAGTGCTGTTAACTACACTTGCTTAACAGGGTATGCCTCATAAGTTTAAGCTTGTGGACATAAACTGGCACCTATATTTACACACTTCAGGGCCGGTGGGGGTGCATGGTGGGCTCTACAAAAGCGTCCCTAAAAAACTGGTGTCCGACAATGATGTCTACTCTTTTCGCTCTCGTCCAACTTTGTCATTGGTGAAATAATGAGGCGACGGCTGGAAGGTCTTCAAAACTTTGGTGTTTAACTCGTTGCTGCTAAGAACCTTGTCGATCTGGATTACGTAGACAACGTCGCCTTCATCTATGAAGACAAAGGCCAAGCACAAGCCATGTTGAATTAACTGAACACCATCGTACCATCCTTCGGCAAGCGCCTTGCACCATCAAAGTGCAAACTCATGCATCATAACGCGCAGTCTTTGAACGTACCCCTGAAGATTCAAGGAGAATCGCTGAAGGTTGTGGAGGATTTCATATGCCTCGGTAGTGTGACGGAAGTGTGTGTGATGAATTCACTGCAGGAACCTCAAAGGCCAAAACCATGTTTTCTAATTTGTCACTTATGGCGTCAAAAAAGCATATCACTGAATCACAGGGGTTGCGTGTAACAGGCAACTGTAAGGGCCACATTATCCTATGGTCGCGAGCCATGGCCCCTGCGGATAGAAGGCGTCTTCAGGTTTTTGACTACCAATGCCTCAGAAGCTTTGCTGGTGTAGGATGGCGTCAACGAATATGTAACTGCGTAATTAGAAAACGTATGTTTGTTTGAGCATCAGTTACTGCTGTTTAGCGCCACTGACCGCGGTGCCTCGTCAGCGGGCTACGCTGGCCAAAACATGGCCTACTGCGACGATCGCTGTGCTCCGTTCCTCCCTCAGAATGGCGCAAACTACGCAGTGGGCAACTTATGACTTGGCAAAAGCGTGTGAAAGAGATTACGGTATGGTATGCCTATCAGGATTGGGTCCCGTGATCCCTCTGCACTTGGCAAGAAATGGTTACTGATTCACATCAGTGGCGTTTGTGCTTTCAGCTTCTTGATTGTTTGATTGAGTGCATGGAGGTGTAGCCACCTCAGGATGCTTGCGATAGGCCAGCACCAGTTATCCTTTATCATCCATTATTTTCTCTCCTCTTAAGTTCAAGGCCTCAAATATAATTAGATGCGTTTTATGGTCATACGGCAGTGAAACATCCGCGTCAACACTGATGATGCTGTCTCTGATGTTTACGATGACGATGATGTTGTTCAATCATGCATATAATATTGCCTGAAATGAAGGGGGATGGAGCTGCGAAAATGTGTCCACCGACATGTCAACGACACATGGGACGTTGTATCGATCCGTCTTGTGTTCTTGTCAGTAGCTCTTCCGGAATGGGTAACTGACCATCCTGTTGAAAGTCCCACGTATAGGATACATCTGGATGGGCCCCGTCCAGAATAGGGGCAGAGTCAGTCGAAGCATCGTACAGTATGAAAGTGTCAACAGCATTTCTACCATATCCTCCAATTTGCATTTGGGACAAAGAAAACTGAGTTACTGTTTTACAGACGCAGATTTGAGTCACATGCAACTTAGTCCACAAGGACAGGTCAAAACGAAGCTACGAGGTGAAAATAGCTATCATTAGCAAATATCTGTCCTAATATACACAGCCAACATAAGGTCACCTGGTGCTCAATCATGCGAACATGTCTGTGGTGAAGATGATCCAATGAGCCATACAAAGCCTTCAACCGGGATTCATCAGGTAAGTGTATACGGAGTGATCAGGTAACTCTGGTCAACAGTTCACGACCACTGATCACAGGACCAAGTGTACACCGGCCGGCTGGAATACTCGGTGTGATTCTTTGTGTAAATGGACTAATACCGGATTACTGCTGAATGGTTAGAACGTTTTACCGGAGGAGCCATTGATTCTCACAGAGGACTTGATGCAGATGATGGGACATTAAAAACACCAAAGCCTAGGAGGGACTACTGGCAAGTGATATAGTGGATTGGCCTTACTCACGAGAAGTGTTCGCCCAGGAGTGCACACTGAGTTCAAAGACCAGCTGACCTTGCCCAATACCAAGTTCATGAGGCGGAGGAAATCATGCATTTTCTCAAGTGGAGAGCTCATCAGGTGAACAGTGTCCATTCGAGAGGAACATTTCAGCTCACGGAACTGTTCGGATTACTAGTATTTGAATGTGAGACTACATGAAATACAGCTAAGGGAGAGCTCGTTCTTCAGGATGTCCTAACCCGGGGTTTTTCTAAATTCGTCAAGCTGTATTGACGTACATCGAAAGCAGTGGAGGACCAGCGTAGGCCAGTTGGCGTTGGGGAACCTCGAAATGAGCAGGACGACGCCCTATGAGAAGATAGATGGAGCCAAAACCAAAAAAGGTACTCACTGCTTAGAAAATCAATCTCCGTGACAAAGCAGCTGCTCTTCAAGAAATATAAAGCCTACAGTCAATACTCGAGTGCAAAGGGTAGTACAAGTTCGTTTCCAGCAGGAGGAGCTGGTTCGACCAAAATAGCAGGGGATGCACCGGGATTCATCGCTAGCGTAGTTTAACTGATAGTAGATGTCAGTTTTCTGTTCATTCCTCCAGTATCTGGTCACAAAGACTGTCCGCTGCCATCAGAGTTGCCCCAGTCATCGCTGATTCCCAGGAGGAGCTTTGTGAACGTTTTACTTCCCGAATCGGGTAGCGGTAGAGGTAGAAAGGATGCAGTACTGATTGACCCATTCAAACTACCATTCCATATCACAACCTTGATAGAAGCATTACAAATGCATACGCGGTTATCTCGACGAGAACCACGAAGTAAATCACACCTGTAAGGTTTAGATTACTGAATGCTTCCAGCAATCAATCGGGCCACGTTTTGTTACGCGAAAACCCCCGAAAGTCAAATCGTACAAATGGGGGTTTATCAAAAAATGCGTGGTTCAACTTGTTGTTTGAGCAAACAAGGCTTGCTGAAAACACTGAGTGGGACAATGCGATTGCAGGCTCGTACGTATACGAAAGACCGACTCGTTTATGTGAGACAGAGTCCAGTACACTTAAAGTAAAACAGTACAAGAACTGCACAACACTCGAAAAGCCCATAACAGCGTTCACATCTAGTGTGTCACCTTCCTGCAAGAAGCCTAGCTTCCCTGTTTCTCCCGATGAACATATTTGGAGTGTATAACTGTAGACAACAATTAATAAAACCCATATGTGCCTGGCACAGCAGACAAACTAACGGCCCTTAGAATTCATATTTGCATTTCATGCTCGTGCATTGTAATCCAATTTGAATAAATGTGTGCGCCGACAAGAAGCTGCTCAACGAGCCAATTGAAGAAAAGGTATGTGGGCCACAGCGCAGCACAAATCGTAAGCAAACCAATGGAATAACAATAAAGCGACCCCCTGTTCGGCGAATCACGTCAAGAGATATAAAGTGCTCTTTTAAAGTTATGTGAATAAAGGCTTGTAAGGAGGAAGTACGCACTAAACCGATTACCGATGATGTCCCCGCTGTCGCAAATTGCCACGCTCGGCGAAAACATCAACAGCTACCAGATTTATAAATAACTCTGCTTCTGGTGGCATCAGTCCTAGGTGTTATGGTAGTGCGGTCAAATAACCACGCGCCAACCAACTCCCAAGCGATCTTGGTCGGCGATCCATTTCCGAAAACAACTACCATTCCATATCACAACCTTGATAGAAGCATTACAAATGCATACGTGGTTATCTCGACAAGAACCACGAAGTAAAATACACCTGTAAGGTTTAGATTATTGAATGCTTCTAGCAATCAGTTGGGCCACGTTTTGTTACGCGAAAACCCTCGAAAGTCAAATCGTACAAATGGTGGTTTATCAACAAATGCGGTACTATGAATACAATAATAAAATAATCAAGTTGTACAAACCTCAAATCGTGGGACTTTGCCGGCTTCTATACACCAGTTTAGGAACTGCTATTTCCTAAGGGGATCCCAGAGTCCACACAGACTCAAGGCAACGTGGCCACATGATAGCCAAAGCCAAGTGTTAATTTAAGCAACACGCGCGATGATAAGGTCAAAGAACGGTTGACCTTCAGATCAAAAACAAGAAAGGTGGTATAGACGAGAAACCGAAACAACAAAAACGGGAAATCATGCCGTATACAACAAGAGTAGAAGAAAAGAATCAACACCGCCCCCAACGCCAGCATGGCTTTCCATGACCTGCCAACTCAATCCACCGCATGCAGGAATGAGATCAGCGCGAATGGTAAAATAGCTCTAGCCACAAACGCTCCCTCAATCCGGAGCATGCGCCTAGGATGGGTGAGCAACTAGCTGTCTTCTAACTCCTTCCAGCAGGCAGATGCAACGTGTATCACGCCTAGCCTTACCACATGTAGTCTTTACTAGCACTTCCCGGATATGGCCATCACTTCCGGCCTCGGCCTCCACTATGATGCCTTTCCCCCAATGTCTGCAACTTGGATTATCGCCGCTGAATTATACAAAGTTTCCTGCTTGAAAATCCTGACGGTTTCGCATCCACTTGTGTCGTAACTGTAAGAGCGGACTGTACTCCTTCAAACATCGACGCCAAAATTTATCGACCAACACTTGCTCCTGTCTCCAACATCGGTTCTAGCAGTCGCGTATATTGGCCACATCACATGACAACTCAAACTGTCCTCTGAATAAGAACAGGTGATTTGGAGTCAGCACGTCTAATGAATCTGGATCACCGTAGACAGGTGCAAGTGGACGGTTATTGAAAAATATGCTCCGCGTCAATGAGGAAGGTCAACACTTGCTCGCGGGAAACCGCAGTCAACACCCGGCGGATAGATCGTTTCAGACGCTCCCATACTCCTCCTCGGCGACTGCTATAGGGTGGATTGAAGTGCTACTCGATCCCGTGAGCTAGCATTCGAAGTTCTATTTCGTTTCCAACGAAGTTACTTCCTTGGTCGCTGTACATTTCCTTTGTGAACCTTTGGCGGTAGTTAACAAAACGGGAAGTGCCATAAGAAAGCAGTCAATCCAGGGGGCATAATGCCACCACAGTAACTGTATCACTCCAAGGACTACATAGTATACGTTTGAAGTATGCAAACTCATCCACTTAAATAGTGGCGCCTACAAAATCGTCACTGTTTTACGGACAAGGAAGTCTGCTTTTCCGATCTCCGGACCGTTACAGCTCTAAGCGGAATACAGCATTCCTGAACAGGCTAGATAACCAAAAAACTCGCACCGCAGGATTGAGACTGGCGGCCTTGAACATTTTTGAGATGAGTTATTGCAACTTTGTGTCCCTTTCTCTAATCAAACCGTTTTCCGCTTGCCTTTGGTGATCCTTTCGCATCCTGTGAATTCTACAAGAGATAACACTTTACAGATAATTGTAATAATAAGGCAGTTTTATCTCACACGGTCTCATACGTCAAACAGACTAAAAAGGAGTGAACCACCCAAAAGAATCTATATCTCCTTGTTTCAGTTGAAAGTGTATCCAGATGAGCAGTTTGCACCCGCTAGTCTCCGTTTGACCGGAGGAAATAAACCCGTGTTTACTTGTTTTTTGACAATGAAACACAACTGGTTTACTAATTTATTCCCAAAACCGACATTCTTGATTCTTGTCGGTAAACTTGAGAACCATTGTCGTGAATGCGGAAAATCTGCCGTCGTTATGACCAGGTTAGATGAAATCTTGAATCTATCGATTCCGCGAGTGATGATGTTTGGTTCGCTTTTTACAAACAACACAATCAGTTGGCTCCGTGCATTTCCAAGACGCATAGGTTTGCGCCGTTGGGTGACACTGTTCGTTTCATGGTACACTATGTGGCCACTCCTTCCCATTCTCAGCAGATTTCTTCCCAAATAAATCGAATGGGCTATTCGCTCGGCTGAGCTGAGCTGAGCTGAGCTGAGCTGAGCTGAGCTGAGCTGAGCTGAGCTGAGCTGAGCTGAGCTGAGCTGAGCTGAGCTGAGCTGAGCTGAGATGAGCTGAGCTGAGCTGAGCTGAGCTGAGATGAGATGAGCTGAGCTGAGTTGAGCGGTGCCGACAGGAGTAGTTTCTTCGGAAACCTTTTCTCACTGATCGACGTGACGTCACCAGTGTGTCTTTGAGAACCTAAGGACAGCTGTCAGTCTGAGGTAGAAATCTATTTCGGTGATTTAGTGATACTGCTATTTGCATCGATGTTCTGCAGGTCATGTGATCGTCTGGAGGTTTGCTGCTGTGGAGTTGAAATCTTAGTGTACAGCCTTTGGAGGTATTAATAACAGTAATGTTTTCCAATCTGACTAACGACGACATTCGTACATGAAGGTTTTGAAGACGCATATACACACAAATAATTCGATAGGGACGTGAATGTTTCGTACTAAATGATTCGTCCAGTGGACTGGTGTAACTAGTTGATATATTCTCACCCTTATCGCTATAGAGGCTATGTGGGCTAATGCTTCGGCATGCACAGGTAACTTGTGCATGAAAGGAACACGATTCATATTCAAACAAGTCATCCACTTTAAGGTTCATATGACTTTGCGATTTATTACTGTTGATTAACTACATTTGGGCCCTACACAAAACTTGGTCATTTTCGATCGATAATCGCACAACTGCAGGACACAAGGATAGTTTTTTCTCAACCAATTAGCTCCAAAATAACACGGAAGTCGAGAGGCAAACTACAGACTTCAATTTCTTGCGAGATTTTTTAAATATGGATCATGGAATTCGCACCGAAAAAGGAAGCTCCACTGACAGAAAAAAACCATTGACCTGAAATCTTCGATTCCACGCACCTGCAGCCACAGGAGTGCTCGTTAACTGTTTTGAATGACAAATCCTGGAGAGCGCCACCTGAAAATTGTTAGAAAACTTTCCTCCGTACCCTATAGATTGGAATTCGTGTAGCCCAAGACAGATGATTTATTTGACATTTCGAAATACTTGCTGATTGCTCCACAAATCTTAGAATTATAAGCCTCACATCGTTGTCCATTTCGAAAAGCGTTAACATACCAAACATGCAATAGACTTGGCGATGGATCTAGATTGAACCGTACAGGCCCATCATTTGTGAATTAAGCAAACTTTTAGTGGAACGAGCAAGCTTGCGTCCAAAAGATGCAAGAATTCAACCACTGTGAAGATCTGTTAATTGAATGTTGCAACGTTGTGCTCCAACATGCCTGTCGTGTGGGTTACCAGTCTGATAACAGTCCATGCTACAACGCCTTCCGGGGTTGCCACGTGATAACCCACCCACTTGTCAGTGGATTGGAAAGCTTTCTACTTTGAGTTGAAACGAAAGCAACACTCTTGGTGGTGTAAAAATCAGGAGTCAACAGGCATACCTAGAAACCAAAAGGTTGCGTCCGGAATCTTATGTGGCGAGCTGAACATTTGTTGAAAGCCAAGCATATTTTGAAACGACTTGAAAATTGATGCCAATTGGAGATGACTTCGAAATTCCAGTAGAGATTTTGTCCACGACGTGTGGTAACTCTATGCCAAAATTCCGAGGGTCAGTGTACAGCCCTTTCGTTCGTGTTGAGAATCACCAGCTTCAATTATGCGACGTCTCCTTTAACGGTTGTAGTTACACCTTTCGGCTGCAAGTGTAATTTACTCCCTGGAAATACTTGGGAAATACGTGCTGAAAGCGCTATGCAATGCTCCTCGTCTTTCCAGTGTAGACTGACTTCACTCACAGTATGAAATCCTGAATAAAATTTCAAAATTTCTCCCAACTACCATCAAACTGTAAGTAGCCTCTCTAAAAGGGAGATCGCCCCGCTAGTTCGTTCAACCTTTCGCCTGAGAAGCCCTCAATGAAGCAACCATTCAACGTTTGACCAAGTCGTGTGAACTGGCTGATAAAGAGAGGTACAATATTACGTTATAAATAAAAAAACCGCACAATACTGATGAAATTTGCTCATTTACATACCAATTTGCTTTTGACGGTAGACTCACATGGAACCCAGATGAATCTCTCCTTAATAACTTCATAGACGAGATATTCATCTGGGTTCCAGGTGAGTCTACCATCAAAACGAAACTGGTGGGCAAGTGAGTGTAGTTCTCTAATTTCGTGCAATTCGGGTTTAGGCAGAACATGAAGTTGACAAAACGTCGGGGACTGTGCCTACCTGATGAACCCCTAGAAGGGTTAACCCGGTCGTGCACTGTCAAAGAGTTTTCAGCAACCTTATGAGTAGTACACTACGTTTATGCTCAATATTAAATTTTGATGTCATTTGAATTGATTTCTGGCATGCTATGGTAACCCAAGATTCATCACGCACAACCCAAACATTTCAACTCAGTCATCTCAGTCATAATGGGGTCCCAATCAATGCATGTCAAAAAATTATTAGCCAATTTTTTGGAGAAGTTGTCGGAGCGCCCCACAATGGAAAAAAGGATGATAATTATATGGCCTGAAGATGAAATAAAGATATGAAGTTGTATGGTTGCTTTTTGTAAGCAAGGTGAACTGCTTTGTTGACTATATGAATAGTAGTATGCTGTGTATTTAGGAGAATTCGCTCGCTGGAGCACATCATCTTGCGGACTAAAGATCCAACACAGAACACGACATCCTGCTATGCCGAACAGTACCGACTGTCATTGATGCAGTATATTAGTTAACCTCCAGCAAGGTAGCGACGGCGCTGACCACACTAACTGGTGGAGTCTTGTTAGTCAAAACCCTAGATCAAATTATCGATTACCCATGGTTTCCTTGTTTCTTCTCAGGTTGAAATTTGGCCAATAACACCTGGTTTATAATCGATAGCCATCAACATTGCAACTGTGACCATCTCAATTCTCGGATTTTTCCTTTCAATTCATTGATTTGAAAACAATCGAAAACATCTACCTTACACATTTTTGTATGAATATGCTTTCTTCAATCCGAGTGACTCTACTGTGAGCTCCGTGTCAGTTCATCACTCAAAGCCACCGGAACATCAGTGTATTGGCCGTTACTTTATATGTGGATAGCAAACCCAATCCTGGATCGGGCTGGTCTCCTGAGAAGTGAACAGAAAGCGCTGGTCGAAATTTCGTTATATATATATATATATATATATAAAGATGATTTGCGAAACTCCAAGCAGAGGGATTCAATGGATGATAGCCTTGAAAGCATTGGGTGATCCAAGAAAACTTCCGCCCTTGCTAACAGCTATTGTGGACATGCTACACTATCGATTTTGCGTCAGCTTTCGGCATCCTGATTCGCCAAGCTATGTTTCATGTATTTATACTCGCATAAGTGCCTCCTGTCTATGCTTCCAGGAACAGTTGGCTTTTAATGTTAGACTGCCAAGAACGAATTGGATTAAACCGAACGTTGTTTCTTTATAATTTTTCAGTTGTTTTAGTACCAGATCCCTTAAATCACCTCATTTGTATTCGTTTAGCTGCCCCCACAGATGGACGCAACGTTGGATAGGTAAGACGACTTGCTTGTCAATGATCCTTTACCATCGTCGCATATTCGTCTTTCAAAGTGAGCTTCAACTAGCCACAGAAGATCACCCCCGAGGAGTTTTGAACGTGCTCCCTGAAATTTTGCACAAAGCAGAGCTGTGGTACCAGCAAGTTCGGTTACAAACCACCCACGTGCTCACACTTTTCACACAGATCGTCATCGGTTCTCCATCATCAACCGCCGGGAGTGTAACGGCAATGCGTTGCGATTTCACGGATCTGCAGCCCCCAGACCGGTTTAGTCTAACCTGTGTAAGCAACTGGATTTTGCGCTGACGTTGAGCTTATCTAAGTGAGACTGGCTACTCCCATGTACCGTTTTCTCTTCCTCCGCAGGTTAACTGTGTCTCCTACATGAGGTGTTAACGTATGCATTATCACGTTCTCTTGTATCTGCCCTATTGGGATGATCCTGTGTGCGCATTTACTGCGATCACTTTCTATGCCCAAACCCGAGTGTGCGTGATCTCAACGGGCTGAAAACGAGTACAAGAACCAAGTGAATCTACGTGACTACGTCTTATCAGAAGTAAACAAAAGGCGTGAAATTCTTTATAGGCTTCAAAAAGTACATAGACGTATACATACACGAAACAGTCACATGGACTAGGGATAAACTCACAAGTTATTTGCTTTGTGGGGTATTGTTGAAACGGTCTATCCTTCTCGGTCACGAACAGCTCTTTTTAAAACAGGCTTGCTTAGTGGAAACCATCTGAATTTGTTCCTTAATGAACTGAGTTTTCATCTACCAAGAATGAACTTTCCTTAGGCGTAAGGTACATTTCTAACTCATGTAAAGGTACGAAAAAATTGGTGGATTTCAGACCACAAACACTGTGCACAGTTCAGGAGTAAACACACTAGGATGAAAACACCGGATGTCAAACGATGTTTATGGTGCGGGACCATCCCGGCTATGTAAGTAGAGAAAAGGCTCGTGCAGAGTGGTAGCCCGTCACAGCACGCATACGATTACCTCTTGGGCTTGGCTGCTGGGGTGCCTGTTTGGTCCTGGAACAATGCACTTTTCGGAAGGAAAATTAAATTAATTTTAAACCTGCAACATCGATGTTCCCTTCAACAGGGACACTCTGAAATTGGCTAACCATTTCCTTGCTTCAGTAAACCCATATGTGCTGCTTCACCAGCGACTACACGAAGGAAAGTTTGAACATTAGCGAAATACACAACTTGGAAACAAATTCGGTTTTGCAAGATTCTTACCTGGAACCCAGCTGAATTTCTCGTTTACGGTGTTTTTTAAGCAATTAAGTTCGTTGCACCAGGCCGCCTCATGTTTCAGTTGGTACGATATTCGACATGTTGCGATACCTGTATATTCGTAATGCACTACTCATAAGGTTGCTGAAGGTTGCCAAGATTGGCCAAACCGGTCGTGGGCTCTCGAAAAGTTTGAGCATATTTTTATTTCCACATTCAGGTATTTTTACAAAAGTAATTTAATTTTTACTGCATTCATTTAGTCAGTAAGTGAGGTGGTTACGGAATTTCATCTCGGAATGAACCAAGTGAAGCGAGTGAGTTAAGAAGCACTGTGGAGCTGCTTCATTCCTGGTGGTGCGCATTTCACACATCTGTTGGATGATTTCAACTCAACCTTGCACTCAATACCCGAGCCACCGGACCACATGTTGTTTAAAGCTCCCAAATCACGGATTTTCACCTAGTGGTATTTTGACCTCGATCAAGAAGTGGCTTCGGGTTCCTCCTGCAAAATTTCATTTTATTAAGCAAAATCATTACGTCTTTACTAGTGTGAAACCATCTTCCTCGACGCCGTTCACAACCTTGCGTTGGTTTTTCGAATTCGTTTGAATGTGACTGAGTCGGCTTCTGATTGGCTTGTTTCAGGCGACCGTTTTTTTATTAAAAAAATTCGCATTGGCCCTACCTTCGTCTGGATTTCGGAAGTCTGATGACTGACTGTTGTTCACTTGTGAACTATAAACTATTGAGACGATTGTTCGTCAGGCTTTGAACTGGACTCCTGTTACCTTTCAATCTGTTAAACTTTCTGCATCGCCTGCTATCCTGGTATTGTTCCAAGAAAGGACTGAATTCTGCCTGGCCTGTCCACAGGAAATCGCGGTTCTTCTCTCTCCGTATGCTCAACTACCGTCCAATAGATTGCCGGTAGAAGATTCGAAGTTTCCGGTAGATGGCTTGTGGTAACACAGTTTCAGAATAAATTCACCCTTTCACAATACCGTCTATCCCTTCCCGGTTTTCTCAGTGGGTTTGTTCTTATGCGGAATTCGCCAGGCTTCTTACTGTCTGATAAACTCACACAAAGTTTGTGACTCTGTTTGATTGAGTGACGATCCTTCCTGTCATTCAACTGTCAGACTAATTGTAATCTCTTATCAGGCATGCATGATTAGTTGGAGTTTGTTAAAGTGGCTACATTTTGTGTGTCCGCTTATCAGTCGGCTATTTTGAGTCCATTTTGGTCCACTGCATCCCCTAGGGACGTTTTTCCACTTCACTAGTCTTCCACAACAGCAAAACTCACGTCGTCTGTTACATGTTCAGGACCGACAAAAAACGACGTGTTTCATTGTTCACAAAAGCACGCACACAATGTAAGGATGGGGACCAGACTTGTGTGGTATACTTGTCGACCACTCCGGAGACAATCAGCCAGGCACGCAATGTGTGCGTACATTACGATGGACAATACGTGGTCTTGTTTTCCGTAGAAACATTTTGGCAATCGTGCCAGGACATGAGGAAGGAGTTAAGTGAGTAGTCGACTTACAAAACTATTCAAGAATAGAGTAGCCAAATTAACCAGATCGCGAACCATTGGACGACAGATACACGAATTTCGGATAAAGAATTATTCAGCAAGTGTGATCAATGGAATTTCAGTAGAACACAAAAGATGACAGTGCGACTGTCATTGATTTGGTGGTGATAAAATTCATACTGCGGTCCAAAAATATCACAGTGACTACTCTTCAATAAGTAAAATCCTGGAAGGAAGCAAATCGCAAGGAGTTCCTTCAAAAAAAGGGTTCTTCATTTTTGTGATGATGGACAAACGTGAGACAAACAGGAACCTTTTCAGAATAAATTTTTCCATTTCTAGGTCATTTCTGCGAAATTCATCAGCCTTAATTTAGATAGTCCACTTTGAACTAATTCGCCAAATGAGGCTGAGTGGGAACTGGCACACGTACGGAAGAACACTTTTTCAACTCTGCGACCGAAGCCGCCAGATTTATGCCAATATAGAACCTACAACAACCTAGAGATTTCTTCTTTATGTTACCTGTCCTATGTAACAGCAAACGATTGACTGGTTGGTAGCCGAATCGGATATTTTAAACCAACCACCGAATGCTCTCTAGTGGCCGACAAATCACAATCCGCCTGCTCAGTGCCGAATGTGGTGGCATTCTCAGGAGGCTGACGTAATCTTGTGGACGCAAGAGAGGCAGGCAGAGCCCTGTTGAGTGCCACCATGAACTAGCACTGGACCGCTTATGCCAGTGGACTTACGTTGTTCGTCAACTCATTAAACCCGCAGCTAAATATTCCGCTGTCCTAAATAAGGGAACTGGTTATCCAGGTGGGTATGGAAAACCAAGCGGAAATGAGCAGTTGGATTGTATCTTTCAACATCATGGAGATGAGTCAAAAGGTTCTGATTAGGAATGAAACGAAACTTTCATCAAGAATCATACTGTTGTTTGCGTGATGGTACAGAGTGAGTAAAATGGAAACCAGCACGGTCCCCAACATGCGTTTGCGCGTAAGAATGGCACTCCCATGCTATTTCAATCAACTCTAAGCAGATTTGGCTTGTTTGCCCAACTCCGGAAACCAAGGAAATGCATGGAACCAATCATTTCAGTTCCTGATTGAGCGTCCTATCATGTAGCCCCTGTTTTCTAAATAGAAGCTAAAGGTAAACGGCGTGGACTAAAAAAAACGGTTTTTCATACAAACACTATTGCGTAATTGGACAGTTTGAATCATGTTTTCGTCCAGTGGTGTCATTTTGCAACTTTCGTTTCCTCATTTCTATGCACACTGGACTGATGAAAACACAGTCACCCGTTCGCGGTAGGTATCTTCTATTGGAAAAGCACTTTCAAGCGAATCACAGTCCCAAGCTTACAAGTTCAAATGGACTGTGATGAACTATACATAAAATACTAGTCGAATTATGCGCGAACATATTTCATCCTAGAAATCGACAGGAATTTTGTTCTCATGTACTGTATCGAGTTTGTGTAAAGTGAGACATACCTGTCTGGGTTCAGCGACTGACCGGTCATTTTCGAAAACGTAGGCGTCCTTTCTTGTCCTTGTGATGAAGGCCATTTTAAGCTGAGTTAGCTGACACAATGTATACCGGCGAATAAGTACTTAACAGATCAAAGAATAAACGTGAAGAGTATTCGTGATTTGGAACACCAACCAAGGTTCAAATCTGAACAAACGCCTATTCTCTTATGCGACTCTGTTTCAGCCTCACAACAGATTGTCGTGTTAGCTCAATTGTTTCTTTCGACATGGTTGTGGTTGATTTTGTTCCAAAAGGCGAGCTGTCTGTCATGCAGCTATCCGAACAATGGCATTTCTCTGGCCTCGATATTTATCCTAACAAGCGACTCCCCACATGGCAACATTGATATCGCGGGCGTGAAACTGTTTCTGGTCATCGCGAAATTTGACCAATATATTTACCAATATATTGTTACTGCGTGCAACCCAAGCAAACCGTCACTTACACGTGTGTACAGTCACAGTTTGAAAGGCATTTAAATACGAGAGTTACTCAACCACCGTCAGATTTATATGCCCGAGTTGGCTAGAGTAAACAAGAAAGGGTCGGGTAACGAATTCACCGTTTTCGAATCCTTGTGGCTGAGCGAAAGTACGCATCTTCAGGTTGAAAAGCATAAGTCTGAAAATTCAATAGAGTTTGGTTTTTCTATCGAGGTATGTGCATGATGCGATGTGACACACCATGAGAGCCAACATCTCTAGGACCAATTCAAATAAACCCAATGAACAGGTGGCCTCAATATTCCCCCAAAAGTTGTTTGTAAGCAATATTACTTGCCTACGCAAAATAGGAACACTTAGGTTAGCATTGTAGCTGTTGTTCTCACCTGATGCTCGCTCGGTCAGTTAATTTGACGTCCGCGATTCCAGGGGATGCTGAAAACAGTGAATTTGTGCAGGTGTGTTTTAGGGTGCTCCAGAGCTAAACAACAACCGCTCACTCATTCACCGTTCGACCGACGATATCGCACGCAGAAACACAATATGTGAGAAGGTCAAGCTGAATATATATGGGAGTGTCCTCCAAAGCATAAGCCCTGTCATTTCATGCTCATCAACACAATGGCGTTCAGTTGTTGGGCCTACATCCCTGCCATTAAATAGATATTTGTAGGTGATCACGCGACTCGTAGAATTCTCATATACAACAGTTCTCTTCTCGTCCAAGCGCATTTATTCAGGTTAATCCATGCCAGACTGTTGAAGATGTGGACTCGTGTTTTGTTTTCATCTGAGCTCACTGGCAATGCATTTCTTCGGCTTTGCCCTAGTTTGAAGCCCGGAAATTTGGGACGGGATGGAACCATGCTGCTGGCTGCACTCAGATTATCATGTCCAAGCAAACCTGTTGGCGCTTAAGTGATGTCATTGACCTGCTTAATACTCCGCACTGTCCTGATTTTGTCGACCAACTGGCCTGCCCGACTTCTAGGACGTCCTAGTCCACTAACTCTACGTAAGCTCCATTTAGATGAACTGTAGGTAGTTGCCCACGTTTGAACTTTTCGCCTTTTCAGATGTGACCATTTAAATATATCCGGTGTGCGTTGGTGGACTAGATTCGCCTAGCTCACAATATGTCTGGGGTTTAAATCTCCAAGCGGTGAACAAGTGTGCTGCTAAAGAGCTATAACGATAGCAAGACAAAAAGGCGATGCTTCCGCACTTTGCTGTGGATTAACCAGTATGACACATTATAATTTAAATGTCATCCTGTTTCGTCCCTATCAAAAATCATCTAAAGTGCGGACCTCACGAAAATCCGGGGGGTATCAAACACACGGCCTCTCGGTTGATAGTTTGAACACGCAACATTTCGGCCAAGAACGGCTGATTAGCATTCTGATTTGCTCGCATTTAGATAGGACAGAGTGCCAATCATCCTTCAGTCATGGAATCCATGTGACGTGGTCGTGTTTTGAGGAGCCAGTCAATCAGTACGAGACAAAGTGAGCTGGATTCCGTGACTAAAGGATGAGGGGTGCATAATTCTGATTACAAGTTACTCAAACTGGTGATCAGCCACTGGTGGCCGATGGACTAAACTTCAACTACTAGCCAGTTGGTCGCGAATATGAATCTCCCCACAGATTTCCAAGATGTGCATTGTTCCCAATAACAATGGAATAGCTTTACAGTGCTTTCTGGCTTGCAGCATAGAATTACTTCTTCTACAAAATGTCCCTCGAAATTTACCGGATCTCCTCACACTACTAACAGTGTGACATGTACTAAACAAGCTGTCAGCTGATTTCCATGAAGCAGTATTCACAGCTGGTTTATCGGGAGATTCTTTACTATAGTTAGCCTAGAATTCCGTCACCCCTCACAAATGTTTACAGGCATAACTTCTTCCCAACCAGAAATTATTCCGTGCCAAGGCGTTTGTGTTGTGAAGTCATACAGTCCAACTATCGGGACAGATTTTCTGGGCGGTTCGCTAAATCACCACAGAACTATATTGCACTTGAGTTGAACTGCATTCACTCGTCTAGGCAGTTGGCGTTGAATTGACCACAAATTGCGTGTGGAAACCAGGTTTCCAAAGTACCTAGCTGTCTCCGTTACTGTTTGCCAGTAAACAGAAAGGACAAAATGCTGACAATACATGAGAATACTTGAGACTTATCAATTACAATGCCTGTGAACCGATTCAGTCCCGAATATTAAGAATTTCACCCTAGCCAAGTTTAGCGGGACTGTACAGCCTGCTAGTCTGGATGGGCCGCATAAAGAGAATGGTTGATAACCGCATACCAATGTAACTCATTTACAGTCTGCTGAAGAATCGAGCTCGAACTCAAGGACAGCTGAGATCACGTTACTTTGACAACCTTCCTATAGGTATGAAAATCTTCTATCTTGATTACAGTTCTTTCGAAGATCTGACACTTGACAGAGAAGTCTGGAAAACTAATGCCTGTAGAGGCTCAGAGTACTTTTAGCATACCACACCTCAGCGCCCTCAAAACGCATCATTCAAAAAGATTGCACAGTGTGCAGTGCAACTGCAGCCACCTGGATCGCTGTAAATTACTGAGCAAGACTGAACAAAATCGAACCGACAAGTCGTCTGCGTGTTCACTCTAAAACACCTGTATATTGCCAAATTCTGATCAGATAAGTTAACCAGAGTTGGGTCTGTTCCGCTATCTAATCGACGCCTGCCGACTTTGCTAATGTACTAAAAGGAGATATTAGAAGTAGCCATGCATCAACAGGGGGCGTCAAAAGATTGTTCCTTAGAAAGAAGTTACATAGTGTTCGTCCGAGAAAACTGGGGAATCAGCGGACGGATGAGATCAGCGTCTTGGTCTAAAAGAACGGATGTTGGTGCCCATTGTTGTACTATCATGATTGGGCTGACTGATGGCTCTAAAAGAACCCCGGTGTGTTAGCTCGCCAACGTTGTTCCCTCAGGTTTACGTCGGCATCAACGGCTTTTGCCTGCCACCGCATTTTTCTACTGGGCCCAAGCGTCCATAAGATCAAACTATTTTTAACCGGCAAATCAGTATTCGATGCCAGCCAACCAGGTCTACGAAAGATTTTCCGACGTGAAGCAAAATATTTAAGGAAGTTAGTAGCTCTCTCTTTTCAGGCTCCTGAATAAGTGAAAAACTTGAAGCCATTAACCTGACAATTTTTCATTTTTTCCCCAGTAAGTTAAACTTGCTAAAATCTTCACCAAAATATAATAACTTGGGTCCATATATGCAGTACATTTGTCCCCCAGGATGTCTCGTCAGTCCATGTGAACGGCGGCTAAGTTTTGATTAGATCTACTGTCTGTCTGTTTTTGATTGAGTGACTATCTGTCCACCTGGTAAGCGGTAGTCTGTTCACACGCATTGGTGACCGGACATTGAATATCGTCCATGGTCATCTTTTACTTGGAAACGTTCCAGTCTGGGTGGAATAAAAAAAATCGACGTATAATTTCTTCCCTCTGAACATTCTGAAAAGAAGCGTGTAAGTCATTTCATTTATGGGCTGTTCAGTTGCGTTCAGCTGGGAATTTTCCGAGTTTATTTAGAGGTCAGTTTTTGCGAGTGTGTCCCCTAAAAATCTGAGCTGTCTAGAAAGTGCTATGGGAAAAGCACAAATTTCCTTGGTTTGGAAATCTCTACATACAACTGATCAGAACCAAGATGATGATATTCAGCATCGGCGCTTTTGTCTTTTTCAAGTTTCATATCAAACGTTGTGGTGGGACGCTTCTCGCAAACGATACAAAATGAGACTGTTCAATCGAAAAGTGTGTCCACTACCGACAACTGAAATGCTGTTGTCATTTATTGCGTGCGCACGCCGAATCATCTACTGCCAGAAAGAGTATTGCTTTTGTGCCCAATTCAAAATGGTGGAAGCAGGGAAGTGGCCAGCCTGGTAGAAGGGTATGAAAGAGATTACGAAAAGTTTGGGTGCTGTGGATGCGACATACCTCCAAGACTGAAACTGCGTAATCCCAACAGCCTCGTTGGAGGCGCTGCAACATATGACTGCTAATCGATGTCAGTAGCGGTTTTGTCAGTTTCCATCTAGATTGTTTGAATAAGAGCCTGAGGGTGTAGGCACTCGGAATGATTGCGGTAGGTTAACACTCATTCCCTCCTCCATCAGCTTTCATTGGTTTTTTCACAATACATCTTCAGATAAATTGTGGTTGTCCGGCAGTATAGCGTCCGTAGTGAGCGGTGATGTGCTGTCGATGACGATGACAATGGAACCACATCAAACTTGATAAATTTGTGCCACAAGTTTCGCAGTCCATCCTGGTTTCGATAACCGAATCCGTACGAGTCGGTTTGTTATCGTTTTGTCAAATATGACCTCAAACAAATGCGTGTGATGTCTGTACTTTCATTATTCTACTGGCTGGTTTGACAAGGTGGAGGACTTCGCACGAGTACAAGAACCCTTGGTTTCAACATCCACCTACCTCACTCTTGACATTCGGAATTTCGAACTGTACTACACCTTGGACGCAAAGACTAACTGATTGCATTTGTTTGAATTGGCTGCATACAGACGTGGAATGCAAAGCGGGCATGCCTTTATGAAGGTAGATAGATCCTGTTTGTGAGATATTCGCTGCATTTAACTACGGTTAAAAATATTCAAGATATCTGAACCTCATTTGTCGATTATTTCAAGGGATCGATAAAGCACACTACCACCACCCGGATAAAGTTCTTTGTTATCTCCAACATTCTCGAGCCCTCCATACCAAAGCAGACCGGCTTCAGGTAAACAGTCATACTTGAACTGGTTGTGCGTCAAGTCCTTTGTTGTTGCCAACAGCCCGAAACAAGAAGGCTTTAGGGGTCCCCGGACGTTTAGCTGACAGTGGTCATCCTAACTTCGTGTTGCCAGGTCGTGGCCTGTTCCCCTTGCGCTGATCATCAACAACATTTCCGGGTAGAAAACAGACGGAGTTGGGCTTGCCTGTGACACAAGCATCGTAACTTGATGAGTTTCACCGGTTACTTCGCCATCTGTCCGATTATGCACCGTCAAAATTTTGTTAGCTAGGGTACTTTTATTTGTTTCTGATCAGGTTACCATTGGTCTGCCGCCGAACGTGACAACTGACAGGCACACTTTTCGTCACCAAACGTTCCCAAGTCAGTTGCCAAGATCGGCGAACCGTCAGTGAGCTTCCGTCAACTAAGTACTGCAATAATGCGAAGGCATCGATGATCAAAAATTGCATCATTTCAGCGTCCTCAATGCTCTTGGCGCATTGAAAATGGGTGAATTAACTTCTTTTTTCACATCATACGAACCGATTACCGGGCTTCCTAGATAAGTAAACCAGTCAAGGAACAGAAGTTTCTGTCCCTGAATTTTTATAAGAACACGGGACAGATGACCATCCTAAGGCAACACTTTGCACTTTGAAGTTGGAAAGTACATACTAAGTGACAATAAGGACCAAAAATCGTCATATGACAAGATAATGTTGTTCGCACACTGCCGGTCCAATAGTGTTTCTCCAGATTTTATTTCGACACTAAGATCCCGGACCCTTGAAGTATGGATGTCATGATGACGTCGATGAAAAAACTGCACACTACGGGAAGGTGAGATGAAGTTTGCCAGACCCCACAGTGTATCACACGCCCAGAATTGTGGGGGTACAGAGTACAGGATATATTTACAAAAAACTTCGGCCGACTGACGCAGCATTAGACTCAAATCGATGTCCGAAAAGTACACTGTACCCATAGGAATTCCTGTCTGACGCTCTTGGATTTGCGTCCCATGTGCAGGGATTGGGCACCATGGTTGAATCAGTAGCCCTGTTAGGGCAGGTTTAAGAATTATAACTCTACTCGCAGAACAGTTGCTTTGTCTACCTTTTTACGACAATGAACTAGCCTCGGTTCTCTGGTACGCTTTTTGTTTCCCCATATGAATTCGAATCCTCTAGTTAGGCGGAGCAGGATAAACGCTCTTTGAAGCCCATCTGACGCGCCAGTCCCATGAAAATTCAAGGCCTAAGGGCACATTAGTACTTAATAAACCAAAATGGTTTATAAAGTACTGACCCCGACTAGAGTTTTGCTGGTCAAATGGAAGACCTGTTCTGAAAGCGGTTGGCTAACTTGACTATCTTTTAAGAGATCTTGTCTAGCGATGTAGCGATTGGCTTTGATGACGTAAATTGGCTTCCCAATGTTATATTTGATTTGCCTGCAAACGGACGTGCCCCCAGATTTTCTTTTTCGGATTTGTCGAATTAACTTCTCTGCCACACTAATTTCTTCCTCTCTATTTTCCATAGGTTTGTTTGAGCTGATAACTGACAAAACCTTTGGCCGGATCATGTTATGGTCCAGAAGGGAATGGCGTCTTTCATCACGAAAGGACGTTGACCTTCCCCAAATTAAGCAGGGAGTGCATTCACACCAAGGGGAGTGAGGTGCTTTTATAAAAAACCCTTTGTCAAAATCGAACAGACTGTTTTTCGCCTCCAGACCAAAACGAAGAGAAAGTCACCCGAACCGAATAGGGTACAATTTCCCTAGCACTTTGAGCGCGCAAATGAACTTAGCGGTGGTTGCTACCAGACACTATCAAAATCATAAATTGTGGTGTACTTTTCCAGCAAAAAATATCCAAAAGTTGGCAAAGTTATGTCCACTTTACTGGCTACCAATAGACAGTGGATTAATTTTAGTGCTTCCCTTCTACCATAGTGAATCAAGACATTTCGGTCGGAGATTGCTCAAATAGATCCAGCTTCAGCACAATAGTAGCGGCTGCTAGTTCGTGGAGCTTGTAGTCCGCTCGGAAAGGTTTCGTCAGCATACGAGATGCCATCAGTGCTGGGTTCGGTGGATGTATCCTCCACATAGAGCAGGATGTCTCCTCACAAGAAGACCAGACATTCGTAAGCAAATTGTCCACTCCGATGAACATAGCAACTGCAATCAAATCATTAGACAACGAACATATTCTTTTAATTACAGTTTAGGCTCGCTGTCGACAAAACAAGCCTGTTTCTGATTGAAAATGATATATTGCTGTTGTTTCGTACGAGGAAAGAAACCCCAGATGGATAATCGGAACAAAATTGTACCATGCGTGCACGATATTCGGCCACGACGATGTTTGATATCTGTATAGATTGTTTCCAGCAATCTGTTGGACCGCGTTGAGCTACGCGCAAAACCCCATAATCCAAATCGTTCAAATGGAGGTTTATCTACAAATGCGGTACTATAAATACAATAATACACTAATAAAACTTTACAAACCTCAAATTGTGGGAATACGCCTGCTTCTATACACCGGTTTAGGAACGGCTAATTCCTAATGGATCCCAAAGTCCACACCGACTCAAAGCCACGTGTTTACAAGATAGTGAAACCACGTGTTGACTTAAACAACACGTCCGATGACAAGGTCAAACGGCAGTTTATGTTCAGGTCAAAAAAAAACAAGAAAGGTGGTATAGGCGCAAAACCAAAATGACAAAAATGGGGAATCGCGTTGTACAACATAAGGATAGAAGAAAACAATCAACAATCTGCACCATTCCATGCAGATTTTGCCGGAGAATCACTCACCCCATTCCGGGAAGCCCAAACCGACTGTAACTAATTCTCTGTTCTAAGAAGACCACTTTTGCTGAGCAAATGGGCCTCTCTCGCCGTTGTTTCCCAAAAACTGGGATGGTAATTTGATAAACACAAATAAATATTCAGTAGATTGATCGTAGTGTGAGAAGATCTTGTAATTTACAATTGAGATTTCATCCCATCAATGAGGCCAGCTTATGCTGAAAATCTGAGAAGCACTGTACAACTGTTTCGTCTTTATTGTGAGTCATCAGCAGTGAACTCCCGGTGTTTTGAATTCACAATCTAGGTCGTTTCCTTTTAGGTCCAAACAGCGATAGGTTCTCGAATAAAGATCACTCCGAAAATTAGGTGGACTTCCTTTTACCGTCCGAAACAACTATTTTGCACAGTACGTCACGCTGACCCGTTACTCGTCCGCTATCTTGCAGTCGCTCCGCCCTGTTTTAACAAACAGCGGGATTCTTCGAGACGGACAAAATATTTTGTGGACCTACCAGTTTAACAAAAGAAATGTTTGTCAAAAAAAAACAGTTTGAATATCGAGGATGATGTTTCCACTTTTTGTGACATTCGAAATGAGATTCAACGTCTTTCTACCTTCAAGCTAAGATTGGCAAGTTGTCATGCATATTTATGAATGTTTCTTTAAAAAAGAGGACAGTTTGGTAACAGGTTGTTGGGAACCAGCTGGTGTAATTTATTTGTTGGGTGAAATTAACGCTCTTCTGTTTATTTCTGGTTTGAATGTAAAATTCTCATGTGGATTTCACCTTGAGTCCCAAGATGAAACTGGCACATGGAAAAGCATCCTATGTTTAACTAACCAGTTAATATGACAGAGTTTTCCCCGGTTTCTTTGATATGTAGCGGTCGACTCAGATGGATGGTGCCTGTTAAGAAATAAGAGATCTTTAACTGTAACCCTCTACAGGCTTCCCACAGATTTTTGATGTTCAAAACCAGTTGTGCCACTGACAGGCGAAATCAAATGACTGTGACGGTTTTGTGACACGTTACTTATTTAACAGGCTGAATGATGATAGCAGGTACGCTTAAACGGCCAATGATTGGAGGTGGCTAGTCTGGAAACCATGTAAATTCATTGGGCACGAACCAGAATTGCTTCGTCGAACGACGCGAACGCCGAGACCACGGATTTCAAACAGTGTCGTCCAACGTCACTGCATCCCGCCGCTCAGTTTAGGAGTTTTTTATTAGCGGACAGTCATAGCCATCAACACTAAGATGTGTTCCTTCAGCATAAAACCTTGATGTCGTCGAATCCGAATACTGGCGCAACAAAACAGATTTGTTGGAAATGAGTTGGAACTTTGTAGCTCAGGTGCGTCTATTGGTTGTTGATCAACTGGCTGTTGATCGTTTAGTCAATGTTGGTAGTTGACTTGCAAGTTATTTGCAGGTCAGCTGATCAGCCACAAACAAGTGGTAGCGGATAAGTGAGCTGCGTTTTTTCAGTCCTGACAGATGAGTCCACGAAGAACTAACTACCAATGAGAGGATGAAGGAAAAAAGAACAGTTAGAAGTGTAGGAGTGGAAGCGTCAGCTGCGGCCTGTCTCCGCTTATGCACCTTGATGCATGCAACAAGCAAGGTGACTCGGTTTGTAATGCTACGCGGTAGCCAATATATTAAATGATTAATTCTAGTTATGCGAACGATGCTTCCGCGCTGGGTGATTACAGGACGCCAAAACGTAGGCAAGAGAGGACAAACTAAAACAGAACTTTGGTAACACGCAGAGGATCCTTCACGGAGCTCTGGATTCTTCCTTTTTTGTGGCTGAAAATATGCTAACACGGAAAGAAGGTCATGGAGGATTGGTTTTTCAAGGGAACGGAAACGGCATTGTACACGGTTTCAAGAACACATGCGACTGACGTGAGGTATTTTCCTCTCTCCAGTTTTAGTCAGTATCTGTTTGAGTTGACTGACACACAATCCCTGTGCTGCAGAAATGAAACCGGCTGCGGAAACGCAAATGGTCTGTTGGTAGGGTGTTGGAATACTGGTAGCTGAGATGCATTTGTTGGTCAGGTTGCTGTTGGTCTGTTCGGCGAATGTGGTAATCAACTTGCAAACGTTTTGCCATCATGAGGAAACTTTTTCATGTTAATTACCAAGCTAAGCGAACAGATCAGCAGCCATTTGTTCAACAATCAAATCAGATTTATTCAGGATTAGTGTGTGTCGTGCTTTAACCAGATCGGTGTTTATTCTTTGCCCCGTCATTTTATGATCCACTATCTAGGTGGTTTTGATGAACCAGTGAAAGCGCGTGTAAATCTTACCCCACAATGGGTTTATACAGTGGAGTCACAACCTACATGAAAAACCAAAATCCGTGGGAAGATTTTTATTGCTCTGGGATGGTCTGTGTTTCGACTTCCTAGGAGAAGAACTGACAATTAGTGTCCGCCTCTGGTGATCCCCAGCAAGAAGTGAACAGCCAAATCTCTTGTTTACAGTAGTCTTTTTCAGCGGAATATGTTGTGTCAGGCTGCCGCATGATGCGTTTTGCACATTGTTGGAGATTTCGTAGTAGATTTTCTAGACGTGACGTACTACTTACAAGGTTGCTGGAAACTTTTCGACAACCGATAACAGGTCACGCCTTTTTTTAATATCATCAGATGGGCACCGACAACGAGTTTCCGTCAAGACCATTATAAATGACAGATTCGGCTGGATTCAGTTAAGCCTCATTTTAAACCCAAATTCTTGTTGCAATTTGAGTCTAAGTAGAACATAAGTTTGATGGAAACTAGGGGGAATGCGCTTACCCGATGAGACCCAAGAAACCGGCCTTGGGCTGTAGAGTTTCCAACAACCTTAAGAGTACTGTGTTACGTCTAAAGAATAAAGGTGCTTTGCAGTGCACCTCGGCTTCTCAGCGTATACCGACATCAGGACCAGATCTCGACAGAATTGTTTTTTTAGATATGTGCATAACATCTAGATGTTTGCCTGTTTTGTACTAGGGGCTACTAGGTAAATACTCTTCGCCTGGTTCAAGTCAGTTGATGTGAAATCCAAGTGGTAATCGGCCTGCGTGAATGAAGCGCTAATGTTTCGAGCAATTAACTCAGTAGTTGAGTTATAAGGTGTAAAAAGGTTAAATACTAAACATAGTTGGTCAGACGGCGCTTTCTTTAACGTCAGTAAAGCAGCTGGTGGAGAAAATTCGGGATCCTAGACTTGACGAAATTGATGGAACTGAATGCTTGATGGACTTCCTTGTGGTCAACAGCATGTTGATGTACTTTCACATACTGCGCAACATACAGTTTATCCCATTTTCCAGTGAAAAGGATATTTATAGGAGTTTCTTTTATTTCACAAATGATTAGTGTGGGACGATTTCTCAGAATTCCCAGAGAGTCCACTAGGGGTTTCCTGCTAGTTCAGGCTTATCAGATGAGCTTTAGATAACCTCACAGGTGGATATCCATTCGTCATTCAATCCAGGAATTGATTGTCTTCGCTTCCGTGGTCTACGTCCACCTGTTAGGTTCCAAAAGGGCGAGTAGTGGAATGTTCTCGGGTTGCGAACTATCGTCGCGTACTACTTATGTCAAACAAGAGGCCCGGCTTCCTTTACAGGATTGCGTATTCCAGTATTGGCTAGTTGACGTTTAAACACAAAGAAGCCTGTGGTTCTCGTGAAGTGAGGAATTCCAACACGACTCCATTTGGGCCTCTCACTTGCTGGACGCTTGCATTGTCAACTGACCCATTGAGGATACTTGCTCCCTCTCACACATATGCACTTGAAATGCGCAAACCATTCGCCACATCTCCGTGTGAAGGATTAGCAGATGACGTCTGTTAGGAATATTAGTAGACTCACTGTGTAACCCGCCACATGTCCAGATGCCCATGAAGCATTCTTGTAAATCGCAAAAAATCATACCAGGCCTAACACACTACTTTGGATGCTGTTGAAACTTTTTCGACAGATCACAATGCTGGTTTTGGAGCTCATGGAATGGACGTAGTGCCCGAGTTCCCAACACGCTTGCGTTCGACATTAACACCAAACCGAATGCGAGTGGCGAACTACAAACCTGCTATCTAGGTTTCTGCGTTAAAATGCTCAACTCGGATCTTGTTGAATCTCTCGTGAACACCAATGTAATTTGCAAGTTACAGTGGTGTATTTCGCCAGCTGCATACAGTTTGACGTCCAAGAAGAACGCAAGGTGTGTGGGAATTAGGAGACTGTGCTAACCTGATGAAACACAAGAAGTGGTTGTCTGTCTCGTTACCCGTACGCATACGACTGTGGGTGGTGGACAAGTGTTGCTGCAGTCTGTTGAAGCCCCACCAATGAAAACATTGATCGGTTTGCTACAGAAAGACCTCCTATGGAGTTTGCGGTTGACTCGTTCGTCTACACTAAAATTTGTTCTTCATGTATGGTAGCGCACTGTCCTGTAGTGTTGTAATCTACATTTACTGGGCAAATACACTCATTTGCATATCAATTTGGTTTTCACAAGAGGTTCATCTGACTCTTGGAGATTGCGTCTGCTTGATGAGCCCCAAGAATGGCGAAACTGGTTGTGGGCTGTCAAAGAGTCTTCAGCAATCTTGTAAGTAGTTTTCTTCATGAAAATGTACTGCAATATCTTGAATAGCACGTCAAATGAAACAAGAGGCAGATTTGATGCAGCATACTCAGTTGAAAAATATGATGAACAAGAACTTCAGTTGAGCCTGTAGTTAAAACCGATGTTATTTTGCCGTATGAGTGTAGTTCGTCAGTCAAATGAGACATCCTAATATTTCTAGCGTGAACATCCTCGGTAGCTCTGTTGGAATGGCTCCATTCCTGTAATCCGGAGGTTAACCTTTGAGTTCACTCAGAGATACCTACCCTTCCTAAGCCTTATGTACCCTAGGATTTCTGAGGTCAATATCCATCAAATTTCGGTCTACTTTAAAGCATGCGAGATCACATAACTGTCCGGTTTATTTAAACTTGTATGATGCGCGCGCGACCATTGGTAGAATACATGTGAAGGCTGAAAGAATAAAACGTCTGTCTGAACTACTCAGACGACAAAATCAGTTGCACTGTTTTCAGATAAGATATAAACATACTTGTGGCCTGTAGTTTGCAAGTGTAATATTATATGTAAAGCAAACTTTATAATGCAACAATTAATAACGTTTGATTTTTAGAAAGCTATGAATTCTTCATCTCCATCTACAATCTCCAACGTAACTTTATGCAACAGAACACATCCATCATCTTCAAGAAAACGCCCGAATTAAGGGTTGCCTAATCTTGAGAATTCACGTCTGCCCCAGCCCGCTTTCTTCCAATTATTCTGGTGCAACCTAGCCTTCAAAGTCACTCCCCATAGATATGTGCGCAGTCATCCGGTTACAGTTCTGCCTGGTGCTTCAAATACACAGCATCAAGGTGCACCGTCGTTGACTTCTAAATAAGGAGACTCAGGTAAATATGAACAAGTTCAGTTTGACTTTGACCGCATATCTTTCTCTGGGTTGGTGAATCGAGACCGCTCAAACTCCATGTTTTCCGTACTTGCCACGTCGGTCATCATAACGTGCTTAAGTGTCAACAAAATTTCCCAGATATTTTGTTTGGCCTCTTGTCTAAAAAATCCTGCAATTATCATGTCCCCCCGCGAGAATCGATAACTAGTGAGGTACGATTTTTTCAAATAGTTTTTTCACTATTCAGAGGATTTTCCGTGAAAACTTCGTCCTATCAGTGAAGTCAGTCTGTGCTGAACAACCAAGAAGAACTGTACAGCTGCTTTATCCTTTCTTGGAATCACCAACATTGCGCATCTCCCGAAACTTAGAGGGTTTTGAACCCATGACCTTCCGGCCAGGGTGTTGTTTGTATTGCAGGAGAACTGCATTGTCAAAGAATTACGCTTGAAACGAACTGAAAATTTCGAATACTTTCCGGTATATCCGTGGTCCAAACGTAACAGCCTGGAGCTGCTAATCCAGGAATTGATTATCCAATCTCACGAAGCACACCTGAGGAGTCTCAATATGGAACACTTTCGGATCATGTGATACAACCATTTCGGAAGAAGTCTCATTTTTCTGGACATCTCAGTTTTGAGGTCAGAGCATAGCATTTTAGCATTTATAGTGAAGGGGGTCATTCATCTGGTTGAATAGTTGTAGTAAGCGTACCGATGCCCATAAAAGCACACATAAAGGTATTTCATCCGCTGAAATGAACGTAGTACTGTTTGGAGTACACACATTTGTTGCAACAACCAACTCGACTACCGCTTTCACGACCGCCAAATTCGTCCGGAATTGCGATAGCTGATTTTTGGATAATAACTTTTTGAAATTTTAGGCCAAAGCGGGAGAATTTGCAATCGCCTATTTGTCAAATGTGGTTCCTGGTTCCGGCGTTGACGTACATTCTTTGAAGATGAGTGGTATTCCTCTTCGTGATACGCTGAAATCGAGCAACGTGGTTTTTAGGTACTAGATGGTGATGTTTGACTTGGCGGCTTTCATCGGAGGTAGTCAACGCAGCTGGCTTCAACGCTATAGCATATAACTTAGCTCAGTCCATTTCAGCATCCACTTAGGTCCACAACATCTCAAGAAGAGTGTACTGTTCCAATAAGCATTACCTAAGAGTTTTTTTAATATTATGCTTTCCCAAGATTTCGGTGGATGACGATATTCCTAACTCCAAAAGATATAAGCATTGAATTGTAGACATATTTCAGTGTGCTACACAATTTCCTCTTACGAACCTATCCACTCATCGGTGGGACAATTTGCAATGGTTGGTATAAAAGGCAATCCGTTCCCATTAAAAGCGACCAAACAAAGACACGCGTTGCGGACGCTCCGTACTTTCCACTTGTCTATTCTCTGCTTGTCTTCTTGCATTAAACAAAGATCAAAGTCAACTAGGGTCAAATCCGCTCAACGAAGTGACCGATGACGAAAAGTCTTGACTGATATTTGTCACTTACTCCTTTCGGTGCCGACTTGTTCTCACTTCTGTAGAGTGGTGGGAAATTTTCTGGGTGGTCGTCCTTTCATACAGGTTATTGCCTGCCCAAATCTCATGGAAAATGTTGCTAGGCGTAGCCTTCCAAGAAAGCTCGCCGAGAAGAATGCGGTTTCGGTCGCTTTCAAAGGTGCATGGCGCTTCGGAGAAAGCAACATACTTGATTCTGACTAGTACGGGAATGTGGGATTTCGCTGATCACCCAACCCAGGTGAATGTGAGAAAACCTACTACATTCTTTCAACATCAACCTTGTCACTTCGTAAAATACATCAAGATTATTTTCAAGATGCCGTATCGTCCTCAACAATATCATGATTGCAGAAGTTGAGAAGTGTCCAAAAAATGTTTGGGCACGTATAGTTGTATTTCCAAGTAATCCATAATTATTGGCAGTGTGGGCGATTTGGGAATCTTCAGTGGAGATTTTGCCCTGTAGTTGAAGCCAGTCTACTCTGAACAACTGGGAAACACTGTACTGCTGATTCATCCTTAATGGGGAATCCTTAGCAGTGGGTACCTCACAAATCACATGGGGGTTCGAACCCGCGACCTCCCGAGCGAAAATTTGAACACCTTGCGGCCATGAGGACGTGAGCAGCAATCCTAGTAGATCGCATTTAGACAGAATATGTCGTCGCTCATCTTCCATTTACGGAATTGACCTCAAGTGCTTCTCAAGTAACGACTTCTGGGATGACGGGTTCACTCATTGTGTGAACTATTATTCCTCTGAGTTGCTTGTACATTGTTGGTAGTATAATGAGAAACCAGGGTTTTCAATGGAGATTTCTCATGTAAATGAAGCCAATTTGTGTTTATTCTGGTTTCTATTATATCAACAAGAGCTCACGAAACCGTGACCTTGGTCAATGAATGTACTCACGATGTACGGTGAGTTAGCCTGTTTTTTTCATTGTGGCCATCCATTCGTTGGCAAGTGACACAAAATTTTTGCCACCGCTTCGTTTCTAAGAAAACCCAAATCTCCGCGCTAAGCACAGGATTATCATCACTGTCTGAAACGCCTACATTTTCAAGCACATTGTAAGGATGGCACATATTGGAGCCCTCTAACTAAGGTGGTGATGATGATTATCATCGTTGATGGCAACGCGCCGGTGGGACGCACAACCACAGGGAAGAAGGCCTTAATAAAACACTGGGAAGAAAAATGGAAGGGTTCGGACTTGGTACGAGGAAGCCCTACGTCCTTAAGGGAGACGATCAAGAATAAGGTATGAACACCTTTGGACAATATTAAAATAAACACATCTGAGCATTATGTTCAGGTATGGCGTTAACAGAGAGGTTGATTCCGCGTCCTCTCATCCAACCTAAGCCCAGCCCACAACTACAGGTGAAATTTGGCATGCAGTCCGGTTAGAAAATGACAACGTGTACGCCATTGGACCGGATGGAAGCAGGATCACGTGGGCCCCACCCAGGAAGCCACAGCAGCCATGGCTAGTTCAGATCATGGGTAGAAAGTGTGCTATTTTCAATCACAACTTTACTCACAATTACGCAGACTGTAAGCTGTGTGTTTTCGAAGCAGGATTTTCGACACTTTGATCGAGAAACCAGTATTCAGAGCAAACGTTTGCTACTGTTGTTTTTTCGTTGTACATTTTAGCATTATCTACTCCCTAGAAGTAAGGTTGTAATTTGGAACCGAATGGTGATCACACAGTGCTTATATATATATATATATNAAAAGACAACATATCGCTCAGACTCAGGTATAGGGTCGATTGCGCAAAGGAAGTTCTGTTTCGTTCGTATTGTGTCAAAAAATATCCTTTTGTTTCGTAGAGTAGGAATATAGAAAACAACTTGGTAGTGATATTTTTGAAAATACGATGAACAGAGATAAATGCAGATGTAACTTTTACGGGGAAGTGAAATCTTCTCCCAAATATATAGGGTACTTGAAGTAAATTATAGTGCCGTAAAGAGAATTTATTGGCCTTAGATGATTACACAAAATGTCAGCTCCGAATGTGTCTACAGCGTTTCGCGAATGGTCGTGAATGGTTATAACTACCCACAAGGGTTTGTTGACTGCTGCGCAGTACTTCCGAACAGTGAAGACAGTGTTCATTTTGGACATTTGAAAACTCCTTAAGAGAGAAGAGGTGAAAAAACGGGTAAATGACGCGGTTCTTCCTATCAGTTCCGGAATTCTACGGGCTACTGACGTAAAACAGATTGCATAATAAACGGCGTAAAGAATCCTATAGAGTGAATTACGACCGTTTGACTTATTTCATTGAATGAATAAAGGAAACGGTGTCAGGACCTCTAAGTGACTAAGCGAAATTGAAGAAGTTTGCCTCCAATGAATCTGAACATGATATGACCCGACTGTCTCACAAGATCCCAAGTTTACTCATCTTTGATGTATAAACCTAGGGAAAACCATAAAAATTGGAAACAAATTCTTTCCAACATAATCCACACTCTTGTGGCAGCCGTCCGTTGATTCAGAATAAATGACCATTCTGAAACGAGGTCAGCGGTTTCTTGATGCAGATATGGCGTCTAACGACGTGCATTCTACAGGTAGTGGATATATGACGTGTGCCACGGATTGACACGCAGGATGGAAGCTTCCGCCCGAGCTTCCTTCGTCACATTTGTTCCAACCGTTCACCTGAAGGGTGCAAGCGAGGAAAGGGTGTAGCACCATTATTTGAGTTCTTAGTGCTAGGCAGTAAGCTTGCCAGAGCAAGAACTCACACCAAAAAGCGTCTAAAATTTCCTTGAACTTTGTTCTAGAAGCAGTGTGAACAACCACTATAGGAAGGTTATTTCACTTACAAACAACTCGAAGTGAGAAAAGCCGTTGTCTGGTGAAAGTGTGCGCCCTGAGCTTTAAAAACTTCATACCATGTCCTCACCGTTTATTAGTTGGTTCAACGGTGAAAAGCCTGTTGGCCAAACCCTGTTCAAATAAGGCATAACTAAGTATTAGTTCCCCTTAGAGGCAACGATGGTTTAGGGGAAATAGTTCGAGCACCTCGAGTGGCCTTTTATAATCAAGGGGCTTGAGGCCAGCAAACATCTTCGTATCAGGTCATTGGGCATGCCCAATGAGAGTTAAGTCTTTGTTTCATACTGTGTAGACAACTTGGTTGGCATTTTCAGAAGACCGTCTGACGTGGTACCCAAGACCATGAAAGTAATACCGTGGAGGTTGCACCGAATCATCCGTCCTGTTGTGGAATACTGAATTTGGACGAACAAACTCCGGAACCCCTAAAAACCAATTGTACACAGCCTCTACGCGTTTGATCCAATACAGGTCCTCCAAAATTGTGCTCAGAATTCAACAGAACCTTTGCCCATATACTTGGATGAGCAATCTTTCGTACTGGCCTCTTCGGTTCAGCAGGAAAGCCCTAAATGTCTTCTGTCTGTCACCACTCATCGGAAATGGGTTATGTCCACCATTAGTGTATTTGCCTCATTCAAAATCACCAAACGATTTTGTTTGAAGATGCTCTTAACATACGTAATATCAATGAACGATGACCGTTGTTGTTGATGCTTGCTACTCCCTCACATTTGTATACGCGTAAAGTTCTTCCTAGCCCATTCTGGCTGACCATCCTGCTGTCATCTCTCTATGGCATGTATCCGTCAGGTCAACTGCGGTGAACTCGGTGCTTGGTCACACTCAACTATCCACATACTTGTTTGCCACACTAAGTCGATTAGAGAGACACAGGGACACAGTTGCACGCATCTGATACAAGAGGGCGTGGCCAATGTCGGTGCACGAGCATCGGACTGATAATCGGTTGATGAGGTATTTCATTCCAATTGGAGCAATTGCAGCAATTCGGAAGTTTGACTGACGAAAATTTAAAAAAACGGTACAAAAACACAAGTACGTAGCGTGATCATGTACACAAAAAATAAATTTGAGGAACACCATTGTACTCAGAAGTACTTAGTGAATGTCAATCATAAAACTTGACTTTTTCACGCTCTTAAGAGGCTGACAGGAAAACTGTCCATTCCATGCTGGAAATTTGTGAGTTAAGCTTCATCCCAATAGGAAACTACTCATGAATTCGCTGAAAACTCCTCGACACCCTATTCCAATAACTCACAAAACCGTTTCATCTGGTGAACGACTTGGCGTTCAGTTGTTGCATTCAGAGCGTGTCCGAATGAATGCAAGTGCATCCATTTGAAACGTGAGGAAAAGTCGAGGTAAAACGTTATCCCACAAAAAGGTTCAGTGCAACTTCCATTCAGTGCTACGAAACTCCATCATCGAACGGATACTTAGAACATCGTCCTGTTCAAATTTGTCTTTTGTGTTCTGATAGGTTAGAATCTCCTGGTTTTCCCTCATTACAAGGGCTGGCACCCCATCTCTGAAATATACTTGCTGGATGTCCGTTCTGTCTAAAATAGACCCCTTTGAGATTTATGCAACATTTCGTTATTGCGCTTTTATCGCTATTCCTGAATTCTTTCCGTACCTTCCTAGGCACTGCCTGATTTCCGCCGCTTCTTGCTTCTATACACCATGGAAATGCGTACCGAAAACTGACTCATATCGTTTAAACATTCTTACTTTCTATCTGACCTAATAAACCGATTTACATTCTCTAACAGACAATTTGTTTCACATTCGAACTGTTCGTAATCTTACCAAAAATGACCATTCCGACTGATAATTGTGAGTTTTCTCTTCGCCTTTCCGCAAACAAGCTTGCCCAATTTGGATATTTTGTTGACCGATAAATTCAAGCCCACTGAATAGATGCAAGTTTTGTGTAATTACATTATTCATCCTCTTCGTTCACCATTTTATGGTTAGTATTCTTAGTAGGGGAACAGTTCACAAATCATAAAATCGATAGAAGTACTGAAGCAGAAACATGGTCTACGTGGTAGAAAAGGCAAACATGACTGATCTCCATTAACCCTTGTCATTGGACTGAAGTCGTTTGCTAAGTTGATTTGCCACTTATCGAGGAAAATATATAATAAACGGACTTACTGCTCTTTTCTGATAACAGACTAACATGAATCGGGCCATTATCAACTATCAAACTGAGTAATTATCTCAAGTCTAGACCGACAAGTGAACTTATCAGGTCTCCCAACTACGCTGCAACTGCGCAAGAAAATTGTGTTATGTTGACGGAGTATGAGTATTGAATTGAGTATTGAATTTTGAACATGGGGTTGTAACGTCCCGAAAAAAGCGCTTTCGAGAGGATTTGCAAACATGAATGAATGAATGAATCGTTCAGCGGTAACACCCTTCCGGTGCCTCACTGCCATGCCACCCGAAGGAAACATGAGGGCTGAGATACTTCCAGGTTGCCCAAGCCTAGACAGGGGAATTCAAGATGCGGAGATTCGAACCACGGACCTTCCGATCAGTAAATTTGCGCTCTAACCACTTATTGGGTTTTCAGCTGAATCCCTGGGGATGTGATATAATTGTGAACTGTGTTGAAAAAAAGAGAAGCAGTGAATCCCCAGTAAGTGAATGAACAATCTATCATATCCCGCAACTAGCATGTGGCCACTTTCCGTGAATTCGTCATTTGTAGGCTCAGTCAGTGCCGATCCAGCTGGAAGAATGACGCGCGAGCCTGACTTAGTAAAAGCTAGTCACTCCAGGTCTTCCACTGTTCACGGAGTGTTGGGTTGAGAGCTCGAGATTCGTGAGATGCTCAAAGCTGACTGGTTTGAACAAGGTCAAGCAAAGAATGAGATAACCTCCAGGAAAAAATCTCGAGTGGGGCCACAAAAGTACCTCATTACCTACAAACGGTTTAAGCCCACCGCCAATTCGAATCTTGCTGGAAAAAATCAAGCAGAAGACAGACCAATGGATTTTCAGTAACACTTCTAATTGTTTGCGCCAAAAAGCGTTTAATTTGTTTTATTCCAGTAATTTCCGAAACTTCTTAGAATGTATTGACACAACACACTACTCATAATATTTCTGAAAACTGTTCGACAATGCGCTATCGGTTTTGCCCTTCTTTGGAATCATCAGGTAGGCTTGGTGCCAGATTTTCTTAGTTTAATTTCCTCTGAAGGCTGCACATGAGTCGACACATTCTATGAGGTATTTTGCCAACAGATGACCGATAAAAAGCAAAACTGTGGGATATGCACGTGGTTGGTTGTCATCATTCTTAGAATTTGCCTGTTACATCAGGCTTCACGGATGGACCATCACCCAGACGAGGCAACACCAGACGAGGTTTTCGCCACTCCACTCGCACAACCAACTGGTCGACCCGTAGCCCGATGTAGATACGAGGGGTGGGCGGGGACAGTCCTAACTCCATCAGCGGGTCAAGTTGCCGGAAGGCAACAGGATATTTGAGACCCACAGTTTACAAAGTGGGCGATCTGGCAGTTTGTTTCATGTACCCAAAGCAGATCCTCATGGCTAGATTGCGTTAGCCATTATTCAGCTGGGTCCGTAAAGTGATGGTCACTTTCGGGCACCAGCGGCACCGTTGTAGACTTAACGTTCCGGACTGTCCAGAGTGTTGCAACTAATCAAATTTTTCAAGCGTCCTTGTTTCTAACTGACTGGAGTGTCTTGACAGGTGCATTTGTACCTCGAGAAAGCTGATACAGTCATTGTTTCTGCTTCAGAGACGTTCGGCAAAGCAGTTATAAAGCCCAAGTGTCAACACGTCTATTGTCTTAGTTACCATAATTCAGGTGCGCCTAGGATGCCCAGGTGAAAAAGTGGCAACCCGCTGGCCTCGCGTGTCGAGTGTGTGTTGTTCAGCTCTCAGCATTCGATTCTGATGAGCTTTAATGAGAGTGAAACTGAAGTCCCCCTTTAGTGTGTCCCAAGCAGCGCAAGTACTCCAGACCAAAAAGAGGACTGTGCTACCAGAAATGGTGTGAATGCGGATCAGGCAAATTTCATTAAACCAGTCGTTGTCATAAATGACCTTAGATGTCACGGCCTACGAAAGTAAGTGCTCCAAAGGACAAAAAACTTATGCGCTTGTTCAGGACTCAACAAATCAATTCTGTCA